>WWET01006144.1:0-19058 GCA_011038615.1 Limnodynastes dumerilii
CGTTTAAACATATTTCTCACAATGATTTTCAAATAATACAAACAGCGTTTTCTCTTTATCAATTTATGAACATGAACATATGAATTAAATTGAAATAAACTGTTAAAATAGTATTTCAAACATACATTTGGTTTGTATTGAAGTATGAAAAAATTGAAAATGATGAATATTGGAAGGTACAAACTCCTCTTGGGACACATTTAATTTTTTCTATTCAGAATATTAATATCTATTAAGGGAATGTTGAGTTTGCTTTCAGGAATTTGAAATGAAGATGGCTAAAAAGGTGACACCACATAGGATGGTAAGCGTTGTTGCGGCAATGTTTAGACAACGGGCGGTGGAACTGTAGCCGATTGCTCCATTCTTATCTCCCAGGCTCTTCCTATCCCTTGACTGGTGACAACACAATTAATAATTAGTAAATGACTAAACAAAAAATTATTGTAAATGACAGCTGAAAACAACATTTATTCATTATTTTCAAAGACAGAGTTTAGACAAACATTGATAAATTATTACAGTTACTATTATATAGGTTGCATTCTCCGGCCAGAAAGTCTAATTTGAGAAAAAGGGACATCCGAAAGTTCCTTTTCGTATGCCCCTTTTTCGAATACTTACCATTTCAGCCTTTTTTTTCAGAATGGGTGAGTATGCCGTTCGGCATACTTCACCCATTCACCTTCGCAATTCACGATATCCCTCTGCCGCTGCTATCGTCGGACCAAGGGACAGGTGAGTAAACTCTCTGTGTGGGGTAGGGAGAGTTAGGGTCAGGCTGCAGGGGAGGGAGGGTTAGGGTCAGGCTGCAGGGGAGGGAGGGTTAGGATCAGGCTGTAGGGGAGGGAGGGTTAGGATCAGGCTGCGGGAGATAGATGGTTAGGGTTGGCTGCAGAGGAGGGAGGGTTTGGGTCAGGCTGCGGGAGATGGAGGCTTAGGGTCAGGCTGCAATTAAGGGACATGGTAGTGAGAGGGGAGGGTTAGGGTTAGTGTTAGAGAAAGGAGTGGGGGACTATTTTTACTTACCATTTCGCAGCATGGAGCTTTTGGTGCTCCGTGGATTGATTGCTATGCCTAATCGAGACATATGCAATCGAAATCCCAGCCAGTTCGCAACTGTTATGAAAATCGGCCGTTCTGATCGGAGCCCCACACCCCTATTATATAGATTATATGGTTATTGTCTTGTCAGCTCTGATGCACCACATATTTGCATTTTTTGAACTTAAACAGCATGTAAGACAACAAAAATGAGACTATGGGCCAGGATTTGTACATGCCCCCCCTCCCCCCCACATCCTTACCCTGAGACAGGACTGTAATAATTTGTGGACCTCAAAAGGGGCGGGGCCTAATGGGTTATTTAAGCCTGCCCCATTTTCCGGCCCGTGGATCGGGACAGTCCCATCGCAGGGAAAGGGGGCTCAATTGGCATCTATTGGAGGGAAGAAATAGATGCCGAATGGGCCCCCTTTCCCCTACCAACCCTGATATGCGGATGTCGGTGCAAGATGAATGCCGGAGGGCCCCCTATTCTAAATTATAATACATTTATATGCATATCTTTGTTTTTAATAAATGTATTTTGGCTATATTTATAGTTGCAACATTAGTATGTCAGTATTGTCCACTCGTGTCAAGCGTGGTTGATCTATCCGATTTATTCATTATTTGTAAAGTGTATGAAGAGAATTCTTTTAATGTCCAAGACTGTCACTCCCTTATCTGGTGACAGGAGGGGTACTTTGGATGGGGTGTGGGTCCCCAGAAAGAAAGGCCCTATTTAGATAGGGCTGTTTTCTCCCAGCCAGTTTCGATGAGGCATAGCAATCAGTCCACGGAGCACCGAACACGGTGCTCCGAAAGGTAAGCCTGAAACCTACCCCAATTATTTCCCTAATTCTAACCCTCCCCTCTCCCGCAGCCTGATCCTAATCCTGGAGAAATTACCCACCTTTCCCATGGTGTGGGTCCTGCGGCGGCGGCAGCGGTGTTTACAAAAAGGAATGGGTAAGTATGCCGATCAGCACACTCACCCATTCTGAAATGTTTTTTCTAATATGGAGGGGTGTTCGAAATAGGGAAAAGTAACTTTCGGATGCCCCTATTTCGGAAATCCCTCATTCTATTCCGGGACTGCAACTTCTTGGGATGTTCTCATGGTAGACTAAATATTGTATGTGTATTTTTGTGCAACCTGCACACCAGCCCCAGCTAAAAAAAAAAGGCAAAAAATGTTTTGCCTGCTTTAGACAAATCTATTTTCGTCAAACTGGCCCAAGAGTAACTACTAATGGCAATGATGCTAGCGCAGATAATGTGCCCATCAACGCCACAGATAGGTAGCACCTACACATCAACAAAATGATCTAATAACCAGGGAGATCGTATAACGTGCACAATGGCCAATCCGTCAACATCGGATTGGCTCTGCAAATTGACTTATGCTATTATCAGTCAACAGGGTTTCTTGACGGGTTTGTCAAATCTGACTGGCATATGCACTATACAATTATTGGGCTGAGCATCTGATTATTCCTATAACTTGTCTAGTGTGTACCCAGCTTAACTGTAGCTCAGCATTCGAAAAAGATCTGTTCATACAAGAATTTTGGTACAATGAATAGTTTTCTTACCTTGATAGAGAATAAAAAGGCAATTAATCCTAGGCAGCAGAAATTCATGTAGACTGTGTTGAAGATTGACCAGACTACATGGTCCTTTACAGGAGGCTCCTCTGCAATTAATGTCACCACAGTGGATTGTGTTTGTTGTGACATATCCATCTGGACCTGCGGATTGTACATTGGTGCATTATATCTATTTTCCATGCTTAGGTATCAGCCCAGGTAGCAGTGGGAACTTTAGAAGTTTTGGTTCTTGACTGGAGTTGTGTGTGCAGGGCTGGTGAGAGAATAGAGGTCTTTTATTTGGTAGGAGGGGAAAGGAGGAGTCTACACAGTGTTTAAATCATAACTGTAGGAGGGCTTCTGTCTGGCATTCTCTGAAAAAAAAAAAGGTTTTCATTTTTAGTTTAAAAACAGTATAGATCTGTCTTGTCTTTTTCTACATAACAACAATTAATATGGCAATATGGCATTACATGCATTTATTAACAATAGCCAACTGCAAATATATTTAAACTGTAAACTGTAAATATATTGTAATTCAAAAACTATTATATCATGTAAGAATTAGTGGTAATTTTGAGTGTCATATATTTATAGTAAATAAAATAGTAACCAGTTTGAGTGATATACTTTTATCTATCTATCTATCTATCTATCTATCTATCTATCTATCTATCTATCTATCTATCTATCTAAATTGCTGTTGTGGAACAGGAATGTCTGCACTTAAACAGTCGAATTAGAGAGGTCAAAAAAAGTAATTTATTTATAGCACCAAAATAGCATCCAGTACATGAAAAAAAGTACATAACCTTGCAAAAAGTGTTAGTAATACATCCAGGGACAAATAATGCAGCCAGGGACAAAGATATAAACAAAGTCCATCAACTCCTTGTAAATACACAAGTCCAATGCAAAACAATGTTCATCATATAAGTAAAAAAAACGAATGAGGTATAATGGGGGATGGTACTCAGCGTCCAGGGTGTGGTAAGGTGAGTAGTCCCGACAGCCGTTTCGGCATAAAGCCTTCGTCACGGGGAAGAGAGAGCCATACCACCAAGTAATTAGAAGGAGAGAGAGAGAGAGAGAGAGAGAGAGAGAGTGTGTCTATATGGGCTCTATTTACTAAGATCATTTTCATGTGAAAACGGGTTTTATCATATGACAACGAATTACCGTATATACTCGAGTATAAGCCGACCCGAATATAAGCTGAGGCACCTAATGTTGACACAAAAATCTGGGAAAACTTATTGACTCGAGTATAAGCCTAGGGTGGGAAATGCAGCAGCTACTGGTAAATTTCAAAATAAAAATAGATACCAATAACATTTCATTAATTGTATCATCATAAGTATCCAGCACCCAGTATCCAGTGTGCCCCTCTGTGTGTCCTGCCAGTCAGTCTGCCCCCTCTATGTGTGCCCTGCCAGTCTCTGCCCTTTCCCAGCCTGGCTGAAACATTGGACTTACCTCATAGTTGCCCCTTAATGCCTGCCTCCATATCTGCCCTTTAATGTCTGCCTCCATATCTACCCACAATGCCAGCCTCCATATCTGCCCATAATGCCAGCCTCCATATCTGCCCCTTAATGTCTGCCTCCATATCTGCCTAATAACCAGGGAGATCGTATAACGTGCACAATGGCCAATCCGTCAAC
Organism: Limnodynastes dumerilii; assembly: GCA_011038615.1. Taxonomy (NCBI): domain Eukaryota; kingdom Metazoa; phylum Chordata; class Amphibia; order Anura; family Limnodynastidae; genus Limnodynastes; species Limnodynastes dumerilii. The sequence continues at coordinate 4,298 of WWET01006144.1, forward strand.
ATCGGATTGGCTCTGCAAATTGACTTATGCTATTATCAGTCAACAGGGTTTCTTGACGGGTTTGTCAAATCTGACAGGCATATGCACTATACAATTATTGGGCTGAGCATCTGATTATTCCTATAACTTGTCTAGTGTGTGCCCAGCTTAACTGTAGCTCAGCATTCGAAAAAGATCTGTTCATACAAGAATTTTGGTACAATGAATAGTTTTCTTACCTTGATAGAGAATAAAAAGGCAATTAATCCTAGGCAGCAGAAATTCATGTAGACTGTGTTGAAGATTGACCAGACTACATGGTCCTTTACAGGAGGCTCCTCTGCAATTAATGTCACCACAGTGGATTGTGTTTGTTGTGACATATCCATCTGGACCTGCGGATTGTACATTGGTGCATTATATCTATTTTCCATGCTTAGGTATCAGCCCAGGTAGCAGTGGGAACTTTAGAAGTTTTGGTTCTTAAATTAGGATCCTTTTTTTTTTTTAGCACTCGAGTATAAGCAAGGGGGGCTTTTTCAGCATAAAAAATGTGCTGAAAAACTCGGCTTATACTCGAGTATATAAGGTAGTCCATATTTACAATGCTATCATCGCCATGGAAACCATGGCGACGATCGTCTTAACCCTCCCGATCGCCGGCCCGCTCTAGTAAATAATGCGGGCCGGCATTTACTAAGTGTCAGTGCGGATTTTAACAATCCGCGCCTACACATTAAATAACGCCATCTAAAGATATCGTTAGGGTAAGAATTCCAGCAGTCTCCCCATACCCCCTTTTTCTCCCCCTAATAGCTGTTATTGGGGGGAGGAAGAGGGGGGTAAAGATTGGGAGACCGCTGGAATACAGTTAAGTACAAAAACATTAAAAACCAAGGGAAAAAATAGGAAAAAAAAAATTTTTAACAAATTTTTACCTAATAAACAAATTTAATTAAACAAACCACAAAAAAAATAGTAAACAAAGGTATTAAACTTACCTGACTGGGCGCACGTCTCTTATCCCTGCGCATGCGCGGTGATTTTGCCTTTTGAGACAAAAAGGCATCTACTGCGCATGTGCCGGGACTCCATAGACCAACGATGTCAGCGAAAGGCTCGCTGACCGTCGTGGGACCTTGCCGGAGGGGTAAGTATTAATAAATACTTCCCGCGGTCCTGCTAGGCTCAATGCGCTAATGATAGTAAATAAAGCCCTATATCTGCTGCAATAGCTAGGAGAGCACATGAGTATCAACGTGTCTGACTGTAGAGAGTGCCATCCATATACATTGCATATATATATAATCCATTCTGCTCCTTACCGTTATATGCGCAATAGCAACCACACCGTTGCCCCAACGGTCAGGAGCAGAATAGTTGTTTTCTGGGTGACACATTTACTCCCTCCCTTTAGTCCATCCTTTCACTCTCTTCCTCACTTCACTGCTGCGCTCATTCTCCATCTCCTGGTCCTCTCCCACCCTGCCCCGTGCAGGGCCAAGTTCCCGTCCAGCCCCGACACTGAATGCTAGAATTAGCCAGGAAGGACTTCCTGCAGTTTGACGCTGGGCGCGATGTCAGCGTCACACTCAGCACCACGGAGGACAAGCAAATAAAAGGAAGAACATGTAAAAGGTGAGTTAAGTGCTGGGGAATACTGGGGAGTAGAGGTAGAGGCGCCGCAGAGGACGGAGGGTAAGGAAGAAGAATTGAGGGGAAGACTGCAAAAAGGTAAAAGACTTATAAAAGCTTATTGGGGGTTAAAGTATGTGATGGGGGGGGGGGGGGTAATGTGTGGTTATAGTGTGTGGGATGGGGGTTATGTGAGGTTATAGTATGTGGGGAGGTAATTTGTGGTTATAGTATGTGGGGTGGGGGTAATGTGAGGTTATAGGGGTCCATTTACTTACCTCCCTCGTTCCCTGTGAATGAAGCTGCATCAGGCTTACTTATCTTCTCAGCGAGCCTGGTAGCTTCCGTCACATTATTTACAAATACTCACCCCTCCTGCAAGGTCCCGCGATGATCCGCCGGGTCCTTGCAGTACTTCACATTCATGCGATGCACATGCGCAGTAGTTCTAGCACTAGGTACTAAGAAAATTTTCAGTCCTGACATGAGAAACACTGCACATGTTTCTATGTTTTTTGTTTTTTTTCAAACGACGGCAATAGTGCTATGTATTCTGGTGGTCTCCCCTAATAACAGCTATTAGGAGGAGGAAAAGAGGGGTATATGGGGACATCACCAGAATACTTACCACTAATGCCAGCCTGAGCTGGCGTTAGTCTGACGCCAGCAGAGTAGTGTAAAACTCCGCTCCGGCATTTTGTAAATATGTGACACTTCATTTTAATGCTATAGTGCCAGTTTTGAAGTGAACGCATTACAATGAACTTTGTAAATAGACCTCATAGTATGTTAAAGCAAAGTAAAAAAAAAAATTCAAACAGAAAAGTAAATGTGTCATTTTCAAGGTTTTTTCCGAGGGGAGGGAAGGTGTCTGTGTCACCCAAGGCCCCGCAAAACCTAGCGCCGCCCCTGCTGGGAGGCTACAGACACATGATGGACAATACTGGGGAGGCTGCACACACATACTGGGAGCTGGAGACAGATGATAGACAATACTGGGGAGGCTGCAGACATATGTATGGGGAATACTATGGAGGCTGGAGACACATGCTGGGGAATACTGGGGAGGCTGGAGGCACATGCTGAAAAATACTGGGTAGGCTGGAGACACATGCTGGGGAAAACTGGGGAGGCTGGAGGCACATGCTGGGGAATACTGCAGAGGCTGGAGACACCTGCTGGGGAATACTGGGGAGGCTGGAAGCACATACTGGGGAATACTAGTGAGGCTGCAGACACATGCTGGGGAATACTGGGGAGGCTGCAGACACTTGCTGGGGAATATGGGGAGAGGCTGCAGACACATGCTGGGGAATACTAGTGAGGCTGCAGACACATGCTGAGGAATACTAAGGAGGCTGCAGACACATGCTGGGGAATACTGGGGAGGCTGCAGACACATGATGGGGAATACTGGGGAGGCTGCAGACACATGATGGGGAATACTGGGGAGGCTGCAGACACATGCTGGGGACTACTGGGGAGGCTGCAGACACATGATGGGGAATACTGGTTAGGCTGCAGACACATGATTGGGAATATGGGGGGAGGCTGCAGACACATGATGAGGAATACTAGGGATCTGATCTGAAGAGACATGATGGGGAATGTTGGCAGCTGGAGAAATATGATGGGGAATACTGGGAGCTGCAGAGACATGAGACAATGAGGTACAGACAGATAAAGACAAGCTACACAAACATAATTTCAAGGCAAGTGGCAAGGCAAAGTAATCCAAGGCAAAGGATAATCCATAATGTCACAACTGAGCAGGCACCATAGTAAATACCAACAATAGCCTGGAGCGAGAACAAAGTATGATTTTATTTAAAAAAAAAAAAAAAAAAAACTTTAAATGGATTTAGATTTTATTAAATGCCCCCCCCCCCACCCCCATGATGTATTAAATATCGGCATTATTAACAGGTTACAACCAAAATTTCTAGCTGTTGGCAGGTACTGTTTTTTATAAATAGTGTTTAAAAAGACTCTTGTCAATGATACAGCAGACATAATGGTTTAGGCTGCATCATTGTCAAATTTCTGACTGTCACCATAGTGCCAGGTACCAGATATATAACTGCTAACAATTAGAACAAGAAAACAAGGAACATTCGGCTGGATCCAGACTTAAGTAAGTGCTTGAAATTAGTTACTCCTGGGCTAAACCATGTTGATTGCAGGGGGGAGTCAAGTTAATTGTGTATCTGTTCCCAATAGCTACTTTCTGCAGCGGTTGTGGTTTGGTAGATTAGGTTTAGTGCAGTGGTTGCAGCGGGTAAAAAGTTATGGCTTAATGGGAAGGTTAGGGTTAGGCTGCAAGGCATGAAGAGATATAAAACTGGGAATATAGAGGAAAAATGTTAGGCTGCAAGGCATGAAGAGATATAAAACTGGGAATATAGAGGAAAAATATGCACAGCGGGCTGGATCCAGACCTAGTTAAGTGCTTGAAATTAGTTACTCCTGGGCTAAACCATGTTGATTGCAGGGGGAGTCAAGTTAATAGTATTCTGTGCATGCAGGGATATATCTTTGAATTGCTTACTGCACACAGATACTGACCAGCTTTACTATCACACTGTTATTTAGACTTGGGATAGGAAACATCACCTCTCAACTCTAATACCGTTTGCAACAGATGAAATATGACTCCCTTGCAATCAACATGGTTTAGCCCAGGAGTAACTAATTTCAAGCACTTACTTAAGTCTGGATCCAGACCATTGATAGTGTAGTAAAAAAGAGCAGAGATACAGTTATATAAATGATGCTTGTGAATGCCATTGTTCAAACAGATGAAGTTGTTGACATATTTTGTTCTTCGCTTACCACTTCCTCAGGATATATGGGTTTCTATCGCATCGTGACTTATATATCAAACAAATGGAAACCATAAACTTATAAACCACTGGCTGGAAACAAAGCTTGCAAATGAAAGTAGAACATATCTTTAATACTCTACATAGTACAGATTTACTGACACCCTCTGAACACAAATTCTCAACTTCACCACTGTTTAGCCCAACAATGTTTTATCTTATCCCACTTATTGGGAGCAACCCACCCAAACTGCTTCAGTTATCTCTCTGATGGACCTATATGATTGCCTATATGAGCATATATTATTCTTAGTAGCTGGGAAGAGAAGGTAGGCACCTATGAAGAGATATCGTTACACCTTGGCATCTCCACCTGGTCGATTATACAATGCAAATCTCTTGACGACTGTTATTGCTGTTTATATTGCCTTATGAATCTCCCAGTACTGTACCTTATATAATGACATATGATTTTATGCTTGTGAATGCAATGACTTATTCAACTTTCTATAATTCTGAGCACTAGAAAACTGTAATACCCAATGCACTATTTAATAACTTGAATGTGCAATATTGTGTGTATATGTGCATTCATTTGTCTCACATTTAAAAAAAAACCAGCAAAAGTACAAAGCACTTTTCCCCCGCGTTGGACCATATCCAGACTGCAGGTGGCGCTGCACTTGCAGCTCCTATTGCCGCATCAACGGAGATCCAGTGCTGTACCTGCTGCATCAAGGCTTCCGAGCAGGTTAGGGGAGGCCACTCCCCTCACACGCACAGAGATACGCTACCTGACCCCTACCTTAAATCTTCTGCGCCATCCTCATGTAAAATGGGGACGTGCGGAAGAATGGTTAGTATGGAGGGCGCTTAGAATATCCTCTCTGTACTATTTGTTACAGCTGCCGTCTAACGGCAAGCTGTATCTGCCGGCTCCCTCCCCGTCTGCCCGCTTACCTCTATTCCTGCGACGCATCTCAGGGGATTCCCCAGCCGACAGGCAGCATGGTTACAGCGTCCTAGTAACCATCCACGTGCGCGCTGTCTTCCTATTATACCCCGTTCATATTGCCAGCTAAAAGCCGGGGTTTTCATGAAATAGCCGGGTTTATGAAAACCCCGGCTATTTCTGGCAATCTGAACGCAAACCCCGGCTCTCTCTAGCTTGTTCTTAGACCCGGCTAAAAAGAAGGGGTTTGCGTAAAAAGCCGGGTCCCACGGCTCCACTGCACAGCGGTGACCAGGGAAATCCCGGGTCACCGCTGTAAGTGTGAACGGGCAAACCGGCGTGTCCCTGCAAATCCCCAGGGTTTGAAAACCCAGGGGATTTGCAGGGGTGGCAATCTGAACGCGGTATTAGGCGCGTACTCTGTCTTCTCTGTCCCTTATGCACTTCCTTACCTGTGGTACGCATCCTGGATTGGGGGATACGGAAGGCGGGTTCGGGGGCCCCTAGATTTGATCAGAGAATCCTGGGAGGGAAGGTTACAGACTTCAGAGGTATCTGTAGTTGATTATGTGATGAAACTCAGGGACAAGATGCAGACATTGGCTGGGCAGGTAAAAGAAAATATGGCAAAGGCACAGGCTGAGCAAAAGCAGTGGTATGACCGCAATGCTCGCCAGAGAATCTTTGAGGTGGGTCAGAAAGTGTGGGTGCTTGTTCCTATGACCACAAATAAACTCCAGGCTGCATGGGAAGGCCCATACCCCATTCACCAACGGGTAAATGATGTAAACTATGTGGTCACCATAGACCATGTCAGGAAAAAGCACAAAGTCTTTCATGTAAACATGATGAAGGCTCATTATGACAGTGACACCTGGGCCCTGCCAGTTTGCAGCTTACCCGAGGAAGGTGAACCTGACCCTCTAGGGGATTATGTGGGTACTGCAGGGGAGAGCGGAACTCTGGAAGACGCAGAATATGGACTACAGCTCACCGGGCTGCAGCGAGCACAGCTGCATAAATGCCTTCACCCCTTTGAAGAATGCTTCACAGGGAGGCCAGGAAGAACCTCCCTAGCAGTACACAATGTAAACACTGGGGACCACGCACCCATTAGACAACCTGTCTATAGGGTTTCAATGGAAGTCAGGGAAGATATGAAGCGAGAGATAGAGGAGATATTAGCACTAGGGGCGATCCAGGAATCTCAAAGTGCCTAGGCCTCACCCGTAGTGCTTGTGCCTAAAAAGGATCGGACCACTCGTTTTTGTGTAGACTACAGGAAATTAAATTCCATCACGGAATTTGATGCTTACCCTATGCCCCGCATAGACGAGCTGTTAGACCAGCCGGCCAGTGCCCAGTACATAACCGTTATGGATCTGAGTCGGGGGTATTGGCAGATCTCCATGTCAAAAGAGGCTCAGGAGAGGTCAGCATTCATTACCCCTTTTGGCCTGTATGAGTCTGTATGCCCTTTGGCATGAAGAATGCCCCTGCCACTTTCCAAAGGACCATGGGTAAGGTGTTACATGGGATGGGAGACTTTGCTGTGGCTTATCTAAATGACATTGCAGTGTTTAGTCAGACCTGGGAGGATCACCTAGACCACCTGACCAAAGTATTAGGTAGGATCCAGGATGTCGGTCTGACCATTAAACCAGAAAAGTGTCAGATTGATATGTCAGATTGATATGTTCTTCATCTGAGCAGAAAGCTCCTGCCCAGGGAAGTGGCTTATGCAGCAGTGGTGAAGGAGTGTCTCGCCACTGTGTGGGCTTTGCAAAGGCTACAACCCTACCTCTATGGGAGACAGTTCACCATGGTGACAGACCACAACCCCCTTAGTTGGTTGCAGAGGGTAGCTGAGGACAATGTTAAATTGCTGAGGTGGAGTCTCGCCTTGCAGCAATATGAATTCACAATTCAGCACAAAAAGGGCAGCCAGCATACAAACGCTGATAGATTATCTCGCCAGGGTGAACCCACAGATGAGCAGCTTAGGTAAGGACGTGGAAGTCCATTCCTGCGCTCCTCTCAAAGGGGGGAAGTGTCAGGAACAGGTATGATTCCTATATGAAATGTACAATATTTCTCTGTTAATTGTTGGTAAGAACAAAGACATTTAATGAATGGCATTTGTCACCTCAAGGGGTCTGGCTAAATGGCAAATGTTTAGATTCTAGTCACAAGAAAGGAAGCTGGTTAGATAACATTCACACATAAGGGGAGCTTCAAAGCTTCCAAAAGGCCTGTTCAGCTGCAAATCACCAGGGGGCCTGTCACTACAGAGGTCTCTGAAAGACATGCAGTGATTTGACCAATACCTGACAGTAGGATCAAAGCAGTGTTCATATTTTTGGGAAATTCATACTTTCTCATATTTTTGGAAACCCCAAACCTTAGAGAAATATGACACTTGCTCTGGTTGGCAATACTAATAATTTTGGAGTCGGTGGCATGTTTGGAAGGGGCCTTGTTAAGCCACAGGGCGTGTATATATCCTAACTAGGTACTGTTTGGTAGCTAACTGTTCGTCATAAATTCAGGGATTTGAATATCATACTGGTATCAGTGGTACAACCTCCGATAAGCAGAAATAATTGTTTCATTGTTTAGTTATCAAAATCAGAGGGGCAGGTTCCAGAAGCTCACAATTTTCAGAAATTTTGATTTTGTGTTGAAGTTTGAAATGAAGGGATACGCTATGAAGTTCGTATCCTCTCTGTATGTTGCGGATATGTTCCGCTATCTGTGTTTTTAAGGGTCTGATGGTTCTGCCCACATGTTGTAGTTTACATGGGCATTGTAGTAGACATATTACATTTTTGGTATGGAATGTGATAGTCTTCTTAATTAGAAATTCTTGTTGGGTGACGTTAGAAAGAAAGGAGGTGGTTGCCTTGGTGTGGTGGTAGTTTAAGGTTTTGCAGGCATTGCAACTGCCACAGTGGAAAAATCCTTTTTGGTGATGTAACCATGTATCTCTGGGTTCATCTCTGATATGGTTTTTCACTGACTTCTGTTGTGGATTGGGTGCCTTCCTATAGATGATGTGGGGCTTGTCTCCAGTGATGGGTTTGAGTAGTTCATCTTTCTGTAAGATGTGCCAATGTTTTTCTAAGATATGGTGGAGTTTCCCTGTTGAGTTATGGTACCCGGTGATAAAATATGTGTTGTTATCGTTAGTGATCTTATTTTCTCTGTAGTTGAGTAGTGAATCTCTGTCTAGAGTCTCTGCATTGGGAAATGTTTCTGTCACTAGGTCTTTGTTGTATTTTTTCTCAAGAAACTGTTTGGTTAGTTCATTGCCTTGTGTCCTATAGTCCTTAATGTTAGTGCAGTTGCGCCTGAGTCTTCTGAATTGGCCTCCTGGTATGTTTGCTAGCCATGGGGGATGATGATTACTGGTTGATAGAATATAACTATTTACATCAACCTGTTTGCGTAAGGTGTTAGTCTTGATTCGGTTGTTATTGATGTAAATGTTTAAATCAAGGAACTCTACTCTGGATTGACTGTAATTGGTGGTAAAACGTAGATTTTTGGTGTTGTTGTTTAGGCTATTAGCAAAGTTTTTTAGTAATGTCTCGGAGCCCCGCCAGATGAAAATGACATCATCTATATACCGCCGCCATAGGAACAGGTTCTTGCCGAGTTGCGGGTTAGACCAGATGTCATCGTCTTCCCATTGGCTCATGAAGAAATTTGCGTAACTCGGCGCGAACTGTGTTCCCATGGCGGTCCCTTGGCGCTGGAGGTGGAAAGTGTTACCAAACCAAAAATAGTTGTTTTTAAGTATGAACTCTATACTGTTACACGCTGGCAGCCGGCATGTAACGCTGCTCCTCGGTGCGGCGAGACCTGGACGCTTCCCTTGCTGGAACGCAGCGTGCGTTCCATTGCTCTCACGCATGCGCGATACTCACCTTAAATTCCCGGCGCTGCTCCACGAGGACGCCGGTGATAGCGCTTCTGCTCGCATGCTCTGCTGAGTCTGTTTCTGCTGGCTGGTCTGCTGATTCCCTGTCTCCTGTTCATGTCAGTAGTCCTTGGTTGTTTGAGAGCTGCTTCCTCCTGTCTAAGGTTTGGGGGTTTCTCTCTCTTGTCTGCTATCTGCCTTGCTTTACTTTGGTTTTCTTTGTTTAATTCCTATTATACCTTGCTGGGTTTCTTCCAGCTATTGGGCACCACATAGTGGCATATTTCCTGTTTTTGTTGCCTGCTGTGCCAAGAATACTATTGGCACAAGTACTATTGTCTCCTAGCCTGGAGTACTGTTGCTTTCATTCGCCACATAGTGGCAAAGTGGTTTGCTACCTGTCAACTGTCCGTCTATTACGGTGTCTAATATTTATAGGTTGTATTTGCATTACTTATCTGACAGTGCATACTGTCCGAAGTCGCCACGTAGTGGCAAGTGTTTATTTATAAGTTTTATTTGTATTACTTATTTGACAGTGCCTGCTGTCTTGAGTCGCCACATAGTGGCAAGTTTAGTTTTGCTACCATCATCCCTTCTGTAGCACAGGTTCTTGTGCCAGTATCGCTCCTGTTGCTTGTTATCCTTGAGAGGCGTTCACCACATAGTGGTAATTATTACTTGATTTATTATTAACCGCCACTAAGTGGCAGTCTATTTTTGGTGGTCTTGCCTCATTTAGGCATTCTGTGTTTTATTACCTATTCCTTGTATGACCTGTGTGTATGTTTTCACTGAACTTATTGTTTCCTACTTGCCACGGGTTATTTACCTTTTGTCCTTGTTTCAACTTCCTTCAGCGAAATCGTGCGCCTAAGATAGTGGCTTGTTTATCTGGGCTCGGTGCAAGTCCATCCCCACCTCTAGGGGTCCTGGCGAAGACTCCCAGATTCCCTGCAGCATGTTAGGCAATCGGTTTCGTAACATATACCTTGTAAGATAAAGTTCTTTTGTTGTGGTTCAATGTTAGGCTACCCTAACTTTAGCCGGCGTAACAGAGTGTAATTACGCCCAGAGCGGGGGAGTGTATCGATGTTATGCTGAGCGTTAGTACACTCAGTGCAACATTGTAGGTCTGGATCAGGCCCAAAGAATGTAATTAGCCCTTTTGTTAATGAAAAGGTCTTTGAAGAACTCTCAAAGCTAAAAGTGAACAAATCAATGGGGCTAGATGGGATATATCCAAGGATACTAAATGGGTAAAACCATTTCCAAAATGATTCAACCAGTCACTAGTAACAGGAGTAATTTCAGTTCCCCTTTCAGTGAAAGTAGACGTAGGGAAAATGCAGATAACTGCCTACCGGTGAGTATTACATCAATAGTAGGAAAATTGATCGAAACACTGTTAAAGGTAAAAATATTGTTGAATGTTTTGCAATGTTTAAAAAAAAAACTGTTAACACTTTGGTATGCATATCCACATAGTAAATCATTGTTTTTTTCATTGAAAATTTTTGGGGGAATTTTCAATAATTTGTATTAATAAAAAGTAACGACAAAATAAAAAATATTCCTGTAAAACCAAAATCATGATACGCATGTCAGTACTAAAATAGTATCATAAGTGCATGAATTGCTGTTTAATTTGCACTCTCCAGATTTAGGGCCGTATTCACAGATCCATTTTCATGTGGAGTTGCGTGCGTATTTTTAGGTACATTTTAACTGCGCATGCGTAGTAACTTTATTTACGTAAGCAACGTAGAATATACGCACGTAAGTGCTTTAGGACATGTGACGTGTGAATCGCACTTGGGGACATACGTACGGATGGGCGTACGGATGGGCGTACGGATACGTACTTGAAAATTTACATGAACGTGGGAGGCATTTAAATGAACGCTTGAGGGCGCTGCTATACTGAATTGCACGCACAGAAGACACGCACGCACGTAAGTACACACTTAAAGATCAGAGTGGTCTATGGAGGTGTAAGTCTACGATTGCACGGCTGGGAGAGGGGAGTGTCGTGGGTGCTGGTGGGTGTAGCCTTGCTACGTGCGTGTGTATAATTGCATACTTTTAAGAAACGGATCTGTGAATACGGCCTTAAGAGAGGAAAGTTACTCCTGGGCAAAACCATGTTGATTTCACAGGGTGTGAAGTTAATTGTATTTTTTGCATGCAGGGATATATCTTTGCACACAGATAGTGACCAGCTTTACTTTTACACTGCAATTTAGACTTGGGCTGGGAAACGCCACCTCTTGACTCTAATACTATTTGCAACAGATAAAATTTTACACCCCCCTGAAATCAACATGGTTTTGCCCAGGTGTAACTTTCTTCTCGTATTTTCAATCTCTGAATCAGGTCCCAGGGCACCAGGGTTGCACTTTGTTCTAAACGGCATGTGCCTGAAAATTGAATTTGGATGTGTGAGTCGTTTAAGCACTTACAGGAGTTAAGTTAAAGCACATTCCGGTTTCCTTGTGGTTTCACTTATGCATCAGGGTTACTGATTTTACAATCTGGAAACAGAGGTATGACGTTGTGTCACACTATCAGACACGTGGATTTTCCATGGTCTGTTGTTTGAATATGGAATGCCCAAATTTTTGTGTTTATATCTTTTCTTTATTTAGTCATTTCAGTTTACTGTCTTTAGTGTTTAAGGACCGTATTTGGATATCCGTTTTCACGTGGAGTTCCGCAGATTTTTTAACTGCACATGCGTAGTAACTTTATTTACATAATTTATGTTGAATATATGCATGTAAGTGATTTAGGCACGGACATGTAAATAGCGCTTGGGTACATCCGTACAGAGGGGCGGCGTGCTACGGCGTCGGTGTTGGTGGGTGCGGCCTTGCTATGTGTATGCGTATAATGGCGTACTTTTATGTAATGGATCTCTGAATACAGCCCTAAATGATTAAATATTTTTTGGCATGCATGCATTAATGTATATATTTAATATCTTATTTTGGGCAGTTCAAATATCTACTTTTCCTTTTCTTTTGTTGTATATTAAAATTGAGACAGTAATATGTTAAATCAATATTTTTGATCTCATTAATCTTGAGGTTTATATATCAGAGGCATCACTAGGACTGGTGTCACCCTCATAGACCTCCTTCCATATAATACCTTGCAATTTGTTTTGTACTTTTTCTCGTAAATCATATTTCCCATATATTATTGAATGTAATGGCGATAGTAGTAACAAAAAGTAGTAAAATAAAAATGACACCCTTAAATTACAATATCATATGCACAGCCTAAATATATTTATATTTACACAGTTTAAAGTGCAAAAGTCACCTACAAACATCATTGCATCCCTCTTTTATATCCCAGCTATCCTATCAGCTCCTTTGTATGTATCCAGCCATCATTGCAGCCTCCCTACCCCCTCTATATTGCATGCAGCAGATAGACTGATTTTCCTTTCAAAACACGCTTTTAGAGCTAGTCCACTTTGTCAGTCTAAAATGGTATTGGGGTAGATCCAGAACTACGTTTGCCGTACGTGTATTCGCGTAGCGTATTTTCATGCGCGTAAATTCGTTAAACTCCCCTCGGCACACCCCTTGAACGTACGTATTTTGTCAAGATACGCTTTCCAAACCCTACCTTAACTTTTTCTAACGTAACCGCAGTCATACGCACACGTACGTATGGGATAGACGAATTTACGCAGCTAAGCACGCCCATACTGTAAACTTTAAATACCACCCTCCGCCCTTCTTCATGTATTTCAGACGTATTTTGGACACACGTAAAATAGGCACGCCCACATGTAAGTATTTACGTGACACATACGTGAATGGCCCATACGTTCACAATTACGCTACTTTACGGAGCGTATTTTCTATGGTGCGCATGCGCAGTACTTACCAAAGGGCGAATTTACGTGTCCGTCACGCGTAAATTCGCTCCGAAGCGTTGTTCTGGATCAGGCCCATTGTATTAAAAATGAAAGATATAGTTTACTATTATTTCTGATAATTATATTCCAACAGAGGTGCTTGCCTTAATCATAACCTCTGTTTACAGTCAGCAATACAGTGTACAAACCTACTCCTGCACAGCGTGGCTGTATTGAGCTTTCCTGCTGTGTTTCACACGTACGCTTGCAATTCAGAGGCAACGTTGTGGCTTTTGTATCACACGCAGCCTGTCCTACTTTTTGTAATGCATCTACAAGTCATTTTGTGTGCTTCTCTGTCTCCCTCACTCCCTCTCCTCCTGTAATAAGTATGTATATGTAACTCAAATCTAGTGCAAGTATGAGTATACACATTACAGCTGCCTATATTTCACAAATACCATAAGACATAATTCTTATTCTTAATAGGAGATATATATATATTATTTTTTTTTGTTAATTGATCTACTACCCCTGAGGAAGTCCTTAAGGGTACATACTTACCTGAGGACGAAACGCGTTGGTTCAAAACACACTTTTATTGAAACTGAATCCCTCCAGAGTCTGGTGAAGCACCGACGGCTGCAAATAGAGAGCGATAGACATTTTTAAATGATCTACTTTTTATTGTACATGGTACGCATACTTTATATCGATAACCAGTAAAATATTTATCTTTTAATGCACCATAGTCTTCTGATCTCCTTTTTTTCTCCATATATTTGGGTCATACTTCATACATAGGATCATCAATCTACTGTATATATAAGCATACAAACAAGGTTATACACGGTACGCATTTATTGATCAAATAACTTCTTTTCCTGGGCAAAACCATGTTGATTTCAGGGGCAGTCAAGTTAATAGTATTCTTTGCATGCAGGGCTATATCTTTGAAATACTTATGTGGTGCCCCTGCACAAATGTGCTTAAAAAGAAGGTGTTATGGTAAGAAACTTTATGATATTGGTACATATCAAAGTATGGGGAGAATTCCTTTGGTGTTTGACTGTGTACACTGTTGCCAGGCAACGGTCAGCTGACTGGGTCTCTGGGACAGAGCTGGCATGTGGGGGTTCTGGATTTTTCTGTGAGCAGCGATAGGCTAGGGAGAAAAAGAGCGGGAAAAGTTGAAGTTGTTCGGTTGGTGAAGTGCTGAGGTGAGGGAAGGCTGAGGAGATTAGTAGTGAAGGAGTGTGTGGAGTCAGAAAGGTTGTGATGGCAGAAATAAGAAAACAGCTGACAGTTTGTGAGAAAGGGAGTTAAGTGAAGGAGAAGATGTGGTTAGAGATCTGGTCATGGCTGAGATACGGAGTAGAGGAGAGAGTTCTGGAGATTGGTGAAGTGCTGAGGTGACAGTGAACGAGGGGAGCCATAGCGCGGCAACGGAGGCCGGATAACAGCTGACCTGACAAGTGGATGTACGGAAGGAGCCCCGAGAGAGGTGGTGATTGCGGGTGTCTGACGGATGCATCAGGTGTGCAGAATATACAGCGGGGGAGTGGAGAATACAGCGG
>WWET01006144.1:24362-42481 GCA_011038615.1 Limnodynastes dumerilii
TTTGGCAGAAGTTGCAATGCAATTATTATAAAATCATTACTCTTTAAAGACCGCACATTTCAATAGTCTCTCTTTGTCTCAGTGGATCTAATTACCTTTTCTATCTTTAGTTACTACTACTTGCCTAATAGTATTCTTATATCTTGTATTGACTATTTCTCTTTCAGTCTATCTCTCTCTCTCTTTCGATCACCTGCTGTACACCTTCAATCACTTGCTGTCATCTTCTATTGCCACCGGTCTCCTCCGTCTCTCTGCAGCCCCCTCTCTCACATGCTGTCACTTTCTGTTACAACCGACCTTCTCCGACTCTCTCCGGCTCCCTCTCTCACACGCTGTCACTTTTTGTTGTCACCGACCTCCTCCGTTTCTATCCGGCTCCCACTCTCATACACTGTCACTTTCTGTTAGCACCGATCACCGGCCTGTCTCTCTCTGTCTCCCTTCTCACGCACTGTCACTCTTTGCTGTCATCGATCACTTGCAATTACTGCTGGCTTTTCTCAACTCTGATCTCCTCCTCTCCTTTCTCTATTCCTCCTTCCCTCACACTAACTCCTCTCAGCTGTCCCGGACCTGTGCTAACACTATTGACTTTGTCTACCTCTCACTTTCTGCTTCCATTAAGCTCTCCTTCTCCCATCCACCTCAGCTCTCAACTGTCTAAAGGCAACAACCCCCTCCAACAGTCATTATCAACTGCTCATTCACCCTTTCAACTCCCTCATGCCACTTCATGCGCTCACATCAGTCGGCATGTTACTACAATCCTCACACACCCTGCACTCCCGTTCCCCAGCATTGCAGGGGTGTTACATACAGAGTAAATATTACTGCAGGGGTGTCACACCTACGCCATTGCGCTGTGCTTACTAAAGCACAGCGTATCGGCGTTCACTTACCCCGACACTCCCCCTGTGCGGGCGTATGGCCCCTTTCTTACGCTGGCTGAAGGCTACCCTAACTTCAGCCGGCGTAAGGAAGGAGCCATACGCTCCTTCCGTATGGCTGCCTAGACCGCCCACCCACCCTCATTTAACTACCTCCCCCCGCCCACCTACACTAACCTGAACGTAGGGACGCTGAGGGAAGTCCCCTCCAGCGTCCCTACGGCGCTGCTACGGACGCCCGATCCACGTAGCAACGCCGGGCAACATCGGGCGTTGTTCTGGATCAGGCCCAAAGTTCCCAGTAAGTATATTGGTATAGGGATACACCTGAACAATTATTGAGACCCTAAAGCTGGCCATACACTAGAGCGATTATCGTCCCAATCTTCGAATTATCGTGGATTGGTCGAATTATCGCTGTAGTGTATGGTGCCGATTATTGTCAGAAACTGATGATAATCTAAAAATAATGGCTGCCATCCGATAATCCGATCGGGTGGTTTGCAATAAAAATTATCGTGTATCGCTAGCGATATCGGACAGTGTGTGGGCATTGCAGATAATCGTGCTGCAGAACCCCACACACACAATTCTTGGAAATCTCATTGCAACAAATGAATTAGTATAACCTGTTAATTTACTTCCACTTATCAGCATCATAGAAATTCATCAGTCACTAAAACAATATTACCTTAGTGTAAACACTGACAAGCAGCCCCCGTTAATCTACAATCATGCTGCAATTGTAAAAAAAAAAGATGCAGACATATATGGCCAATCAAGTTAAAAAAATGTATTATTATTTATTTATTAACAGGTCTATATATAGTGCCAGCAGATTACTTAAACTGGCCACACACTAGACCAATTATTGTGTATTGGGACAAATATATCTCTAGTGTGTGAAAAAGATTTTTTTTTAAATGCAGATATAACGCTCCAAAAAAGCTAGGATCCGATTATCTCATCGATCGGAGTTCATGATAGATAATCAGACCCTAGCAGCGATTTTTGGAGGTGCCTAGTGTAAAATGACTGCTGGACAGACATTTAACACAGAGGGAGAAAGGGCAGAGTGCTGCACAGCCTCACACACTGACAGAGGCAGAGAGGACACCGCGCAGCAGCCCGTCAGTGTGAGTTTTTCCCATTCATAATTTTTTTTTTTTGCAGCCAACCAATTAGAGTTAAAACTGGGTCTCCTGTCAAGATTGACAGGAGACCCAGCCAATCAGGACAGACTGCAGCAGCTGCAGGCTCTCCAGCAGAGATTATCGCTCCCAGCCTGTGGCAGTGTATGGTGCCGATATCGGACCTTTCCCCAGGGGGAAATCATACCGTTTATCGGCAGCCACATGCTGGGAGCGATAATTGCTCTAGTGTATGGCCAGCTTAAGGATGCCTCAACCTGAGAGTTTGGGAATAACTTCTTCAGCCTATAAGGTGTCAGACGTGCCCTCAAGACTAATCCTTTCCTCAATGCATGCCGGCCCTCTATGTAACTCTTCCCCTACAATCACACCACTCACCCTTCTTGTATTTGAAGTTTCTTTGTGTCTGCCCCTCCTCTCTGAAAGGTAAGCATAGGTCCCGACTGTTCTTTTCCCATCCACAGTTCCCCCTATTAGTATTTCCTTTTGCCTGGTCTCTAATCCACAGCTTTAGGCTTATCAGTATGTGTTTTATTTTTCTGTCCATGCCTCTTGTGCTTCCTTCCCTCCTCTTTGATGTTGTTTTCTTTACCTATGTACAGCCCTTTTGGACGTTTGATAATAATCTTTTGGCAGTCATGGACATGTTGTTGTTTTACAAGCACCAACACCTTGCTAGTTATATATAATAAAATATAATAAAAAAAATATATTTTAAAAAATTCCCATGTTTTTTTTCTTTGCAGAACCTTTGGATCTTTGCACAAGAGGTTTAGAACCCATTAGAGATACACCTTCTCTGGCTCTTATCTGCCGTCACTTTCTATGTTTCTATGTATGTTTCTCATACACCATTACTATACCTGACCGATGATTGTCCGTACTATTTCTCTTCATGTTTCTTTGGGCTGGATCCAGACTTAAGTAAGTGCTTGAAATTAGTTACTCCTGGGCTAAACCATGTTGATTTCAGGGGGAGTCAAGTTAATTATATTCTTTGTATGCATGGATATATTTTTGAATTGCTTACTGCACACAGATACTGACCAGCTTTACTATCACACTGTTATTTAGACTTGGGATAGGAAACATCACCTCACAACTTTAATACTGTTTGCAACAAATGAAATATGACTCCCCTGCAATCAACATGGTTTAGCCCAGGAGTAACTAATTTCAAGCACTTACTTAAGTCTGGATCCAGCCCTATAAGCCTGATTCAGACCTACGATGTAGTGCTGAGCGTACTAACACTCAGCGTTACATCGTGGGACTCTCCTTGACACTCCCCCTGCCCCATCGTATTTACACTCTCTTACGCCGGCTGAAGGCTACCCTCATTACCCTTTCTCCCCCCCCTGCCTACCTGCACTAACTGCAACATAGTAATGCTGGGGGACACCGCTGCTACGGATACCCGATCTATGATCAGGCGTTTCCATAGCTACGCCGGGCAACATCTGCCTGGCGCATGCGCAGATCAGCTTTTAAGCCAATCTTACACTGCTGGCTGGTGTTTTAGCACCAGCCAGCGTAGGTCTGGATCAGGCCCTATGTGTATAAAGTGTAGAATGCATCTGAATCTACAGCCAGACATATACTGTACATTTGCACATTTTTTTAGTGAATACATTGTTCAATAATAAACGTTATGCTAAAAAAAGGAAAATGTGTTCAAAATCTCATTGAAGTATTTAATTTAGAATTGTTTTATTAATTCTTTCCTATTTCTAGTAAACTGTATTCCTTACCAATAAAACCTCCCTCTTGTTAATTTGTTAAATTTGTTAAGATGGCTTATTTACAGGAGGTCCATTTATACAGGTGTTCCTTGCTTTATAACTTTGTAGAACTCAGAGCCTGAAAAGTTATCAAAGGGGTAACCCTAAAGTGTAAGCAACGTATTAAAACATTTTGACCCTACACATTTTATGGAGTAACCCCTAAACAGCAAAACAGCTTAGAGTCCCCAGCGCGAATGCTGTCTTTTTAGAAACAGAGACAGCCCAAAACTGATTTTCAGCTGTCTCTATTTCGAAAAGGCAGCAGCGGGAACCTCCGGCTCCGTGATGCACAAGGGAACCTCCAGCAGCAGACGCGCCCGCAGCTCGAGGGTAAGGAGAGAGTCCGCAACCCAAAGAGGCCGAACCAGCAGATCCACCTTCACAACCCGTCCGGTTTACAGCTGTTTGCCGAGCCTTACCTCAAGAGGAGAGCAGGGTGAGTACCGCTACTCCTTACTCCACCAGCATTATCTCGCTTACGGCACTATTGTTTCTCCCTCTCTCCTCTTGTCTTGCCCTGCCACCGACCTGCTCCGACCACCGTCCACTGTTCATACACCACTAAGCTTCAAGTGCACAAGTGCAACAGATTCAAACTTTCCACAAACTTGCCTAAAGCTACGGAACTTATATATCTACCTCCTTTGGACTGAATTATTCTATTCCCACGCCACTGTGACCTCCACCATTAGTTCCTCTATTCCACACTGCGTACCAGACACTTTGACATACAGTTTGTTGTAGCGCATAGTATTAACCTAGACATCCTCTGAAAGATTTACATAGCAATAGAGGCATCAAGATGCATTGTGCGAGTAAATGTTACCACATAGCCTAGGTTTGATGGAAAATGAACTGGGGGCAGATTTGCCATATGACACTCTATAGCCCCCATACACACTACAGTTTTATTAAACGATAATCGTTCAAAACACCTGAGAATGGAGTGTTTTGAACAATATTGTGCAAGTGTGTACGCTGCAACGATCGTGCCTGATCATTGCAAAGCACACAAAATCGTTTGATCACATCTTTAAAAAAGTTAAATTTAAACAATCAAGGGCCGTATTCACAGATCCGTTTTTTAAAAGTACGCAATTATACGCACACGCGTAGCAAGCCAACACCCACCAGCACCCCTGACACTCCCCTCTCCCGGCCCTGCAATCGTAGACTTACACCTCCATAGACCAACCTTATCTTTACGTGTGTACTTACGTGTGTATATGTCTTCCATGCGTGCAATTCATTATAGCCGCTGCCTCAATAATTCATTTAAATGCGTTCCCCCACCCACTTTCATGTAAATTTTCAAGTACGTATTTCTACGTCGCCCATCTCTATTTATGTCACCAAGTGCGAGTCACATGTCCGTGCCTAAAGCACTTACGTACGTGTATTCTACGTAACTTACGTAAATAAAGTTACTACGCATGAGCAGTTAAAATGTATCTAAAAATATGCACGCGACGCCACGTGCAAACGGATCTGTGAATACAGTCCCAAGCCTTCAATACTGGAGGCTCAACCGAAAATCATGTGTAGTGTGTATGCAGGCTGATTGGCAATGAAAATGTTCTATAATGTCGTCCACCCTTTAAAAATATGTAGTGTGTATGGGGCTTAAGAGTTTTCAAGGTCACCCAGCAACCCCACTTTTGTTTCAAAATAACTAAGATGTTGACAGTTATGGGTGGAAGGGTCGTATCCAGAGCTATGGCCACACAGGGAATTACAGTCGGCTCGGCCGTAATTTCCCTGTTTTGAAGGTTGTGCACATGCACACAACCTTCATACGGTGGCGTAAGCGCCGGCGGCCGTAACTATAGTTACAGCTGCCGGCTGTTATGAAAAGGGGGCTTTCTCCCCCTTTACGCATGCCGTATCTCCGCCGTCAAGGTGGAGATATGCATGCAGAATAAGGAACGGAGCGGAGGAAGCCCCGTTACGATCAGCAATGTGGCCTTAAGGGGCGTACACTCCCTGCTACGATGACGGCCATACAGACCTTGGTCGGCCATAAGGCGCCCATAAGGCTCCTGTAGGTTAGGATCAAGCCTGAAATCACTAAGAGGAGATATGAAAAGAATGGAGGTCACTATGACACCCCTTTATTGGGTGGCAGTCTATAAGATTATCTCTGTATTGGGTGATGGTCACTAGGATACTCTCTCTATTGGGTGGTGGACATTAGGATGCTCTTTCTATTGGGTGGTGGTCACTAGGATGTTAACTGCATTATATAGAGGGCACTATAAATCTTTTTATTGTATTGTGAATTATCACTCTTCAGATTTTGTATTTGATTTAAACTCTTTTACCTAATACTTTTTTGTACTTAGCTATATATAACCCCACCATTATATCTGTACTGCTTTTCTTAAGATCATTTTTTGTTCTAAACCTTTTTCATTAGCCCCACTGTCAGGATATAATCAAATATTATGTGTAAAAATTAAATATCTGCATATAGCGTGACCTCTGTTTGGCCAGGGTCTAGTGATTCATGGAAATACCTTAAATGTAGTTTGGCAGAACAAGGTGGTCAGGTTAGGGCCCTGTTGTAAATGGATCAGTTTATTAGGGGGGTCATAAAAGCTAGATTTCTGAAGAAGAGTCTCTCCAGACCCCAGACCTGCCACGTGTCACAAAGGTGGGGGCTGTCTGGAGAGGAGCAGGTTTTGGTCTTTAAAAAAGTGTGTATGAGACATACCCTGTGTTCACTTCATGGGATCTTCTGGACGGAAGGAAGTGTTCCATATTCCCAAGTAACCTGCTGAATCCCAGGCAGGGAAGGTTGTGTGTAAGTCTTTCTGTGTTTCCCCTTTTATTTTATAAAGTGTGTATGGATACGTAACTTTGTTCACTTAATGGGATCTTCTTGAAGGAAGGAAGTGTTCCCCATTCCCAAGTAATCTGCTAAATCCCAGGCAGGGAAAATTTAGCGTAAGTCTTTCTGTGTGTTCCCCTTTTTATTTTATACGAAACTGTTTTGTATATGGTATGTCCACTTTATTATTCTTTTGTAAATAAGCATAGTGATTATTATCTTATTAAATATCAATTAATAAGTTCAGGTCTCTGTGTTCTTACGGATTCACGTGTCAGAGCAGCTTGGTTTTTAAACGTTACTTAATGGTAACAGAAGAGATCATTCTGAGTTGATGATAATTCTGATACAGCATAACTGTGTTTGATTTGGGTAAAGGAGACCCTAAGACCTCCTGTGAATAGTCTTAGTGGTGGCAGTTCATTGGTAATAAGTCATATTTGGGGTGGGAGAAGGGGCATTAGTCATCGGAGAACAGACCAGGTGGCTGTTGTGATTAACCCCTTGAGCCCCAGATAAGTCACGAAAGCCTCAGGTGAGGTCAGGGTCGTGACACCCACCAATAGTCAATGAAGAGCACATGTTAACCCTAGCAGATTTTTTTTCCACATACCCAATCTGCTTTTGAAAATGAGAGAATGTATATTAAAAAAAGAATAAATAATGATAATCTGCCTCTCAGATATCACAATATATTGGTTTTATTCCCTACTTTTAGTACTACCAAATCCTGCCGAGTAAGTATTATTTTTTTATATGATTCCTGAAAAACTTTTCATAAAAATTTCAAACAAGGAAAATGAAATCTGATATTTATTATAAAGCTGTGGCGTTATTGAACAAACTGTACAGGATTGCAACATCCACAATATGTATAAAAAAAAGGAATGTACAAACATGTTGTAATGTTAACATTTCAACAAACTCAGTGTTCATATTTATGCTTTATGCGATACTCAGATATAAATATGGAAGAGGAACATTGCAGAGGGCCCCACTAATCCTATAAACGGGGTATTATTCCTAATGCAAAAAATGTCATCAGGATAACAAAGAGCAAAACGCTAGCTATGGTAGTTGCAATGTTGAAATAGAAAGCCATGGTACTGTATCTGGCGGCCTCCTTCTTGTTACCAACCAGCTTCTGATCCCGAGACTGTAGAGAGAGAGAGAGAGAGAGAGAGAGACACACACATAAGATTTTAGAAAATGTAATTACATCTCTTTGAGATGCAAAGGGATTTAATTTAAGATAAAGAACATGTTTTGCTAGTTGAATATATTAACTGTCCGTTAAAAGCTAAGACTGGCAAATCTTCAGTGAGGGGCAGAAGGTGAAAGACTCGGGATCCGAAGCAAGGAGGCAGGACCCATAGGCGTATCTATAATGGGTGCAGGGTGTGCAGTGCACACGGGCCCTGTGGCATTCATCCTGCACCCAGGGCTGGCAGGGGAAAGAGGGCCATTCGGCATCTATTTATTTCCTCTAAGATCTTCCCCTGCTGTGGGACTGTCCCTATTCGCGGGCCGAAAAAGGGGGTGGGATTTATAGCACAGTTAGGCCCCTCCCTTTTTGAGATCCACGAAACGGGACAGTCCTGTCTCAGGTAAGGTGGTGGTGGGGGGGGGGGCATGTACAAATCCTGCACAAGGGCCCCCTTACTTCTTAAAACGCCCCTGCCAAGGCCTGAGTCTAAATGGGTGGAGTGGAGCTGGGCAGGACTGCTACCTGATCTGATGCTGACAGCTTAAAACATATCGGTATTCCATGTGTTCAATGAATGAGCACCTGACAGCTTGCTTACAGTGCAGGGTGTATGCTGCCACGAGCCAGATAGCAGCTGCACCCCCCGTAGTTATGCCCCTGTCCTCAGTGGTTGCAGGGTATTAGTATTATTAATATTATTCATACAAAATGAAATGCTATAAGCAGTATGGTCACTAGGCTATAGTATGTACCCTGATCATTTGGGAGTTAATACTGGTAAGAAATTTATGAGGCACACCTGTTCATGGAGTGCACACAGAACATATTTCTCTTCCTGTTTGAAAGAAGTTTGTTAATTAACTACTTTTTTTATATTTGAGACAGGAAGCAATAACAATGAATACATGGGCAGGAGGACTTAAAGGAGAATGATTCCATCATTTGATAAAATGATTAATTGCCTTCTAATAGCAAAATAATATTTTTTGTGGTCCTTGGGCCAGATTTACTAAGCTGCAGGAATGGAAAAGTGGAGATGTTGCCCATAGCAACCAATCCGATTCTAGCTGACATTTTCACTTCTCTACTTTTCCTTTCCCGCAGCTTAGTAAATCTGGCCCCTACAAATAATTTTGGGAAAAAGTTAGGTAAAAAACAACAACAACAACAACAAAGTCATAATAACAACTTGGCTACTGTTCTGCAATAAAAACCTTCATTTTTCCTTGTTTTAAATGACATTCCATGGAAATTGTAACAGAACGTATGTGAATGACCTGATAAAATTCTATTTGTAGAAATGGTCACTGCGGCTTCTGTTATTTCTACTGACTACAATTCTTTTCACTTTTTTTGTTTCTTGACATTTTAATTTTAATGATCCCAGTTATCCCAGCCCCTATGCAAGGTAAGTGATGGAGGTCCCTTTCTGTGAGCAACTTTTTCCTTGAGTCATATGATGTAACCCATGCTTGTTTTTCCGAGGCATAGGAAGCTACAACTGAAACACCAGCTGAATGGCAGCTGTATCATTGTTTGAAAGGCTTTGAAGATAGAAATTTGCTATTGAGAACCGGAACCTATTTCCACATTCCCAATAGCTACAGGCTGTAGCAGTTGCAGTGGATAGATTAGGGTTAGGCTGCAGCAGGTAAAAGGTTAGGGTTAGGGCTTAAGAGGAAGGTTAGGGTTAGGCTTCGGTGCATGGATAGTTAGGGTTAGGCTGCGGGGCATGGAGTATTAGTGTTAGATAGAGCCGTAACTAGAAATTTTAGAGCTAGGGGCAAAAAGTAAAAATGGCGCCTGGCGCCTTGAGTCACATCTCCACCACTTTCTAAAATGCAGACTACCAGGAATTGCCGGCAGTCTGCATTCAGCTGTAGTACGATGGTCTTTCAAAATGAAGACCAATATACCAACGAACCACACTCCTCTAAAAGGTCAGACATGGCTGATACCTGGCAAAGCATGATGGGACTTATAGTTTCACAACACCAGAGTACAAAACATTACAATACAGTAATTTTCCTAAAGCTCGTAGTGAAGAGTCTATTCATTATTTATTGATGAGTGAAATGCCATATACCTGGTGAAAGGCTTTAGAGCGTTGGCTCTTTTAACAAGTAATACCAGAGGTATCCTTTTCTAGATCATGTATAGCAAAGCAATGCATATAGAGCCGAATTCACACCTAAGAAACAGTTACAGGTGCGTATCTAATAAAGGACCTACGGAGCATGTGAAGTGGGTCCTTTACGCAATCTACGTACCAATTCGATATGTAGATGGCCTCTGGGTGGACCACCCGGAGTATTTTAGGTAGAAAGATGCAGCGTAATGCCTCCTCGGGAGGGGAGGGGTTGGGTGAAAGTGGGAGGTATAAAGTAGAGGGGAGAGGTTAGGTAAAAGTGGGAGGGGGGGGTATTTAGATTAGCCTTGGAGGGCTGGGAGAGGCAATGTTCATGCGGACATTGCACGGATAGTTAAGGTAGCCCTATTGCACTCGTAAGTACCATAAAGTACCTAAAAAGGGAGGCAGGATGGGGGCAGGAGGGGTGAGTTAGATGCGGGTCAGTCCGCACCTAACTCTGAACTCACACCGGATCTGTGAATCCGGTCCACACTTACTACCTACAAAGACAATAGTAATACATTTACCTCTTGCTTTCCCATACTGTCACAATTTACCAGCTATTGGAAAAACGGTCAAAAACGCATTCAGTATACACACTCCATGATGATCGGACCCAGACCCTGCCCACAGCGTCCAACCTAATAGTTGAATTATTGTATAGTGTGTGTCCGCTTTAGACTGTACACAACATCTTCTAAAACATCAGACGCAAGACTCTATAGAACAGCCTTCATGAATGGGATATCTGGTGACAGTTCCACCCGAGGTGGTTTTATGATTCAATTTCTAAAAAACTATAGATTTGTGCTATTTCCAAATGCAGTTCAAAAACACTAGATTAAAAACACATCCAATTTCCCCTATTTTGACAGGTTTTTAAAAACAATTTATATGGTCCTATCTGCATAATAATCATTAATAAAAGATTGAGGGAGGTTCTTTTTTTCTCACCTTTACAGAATACAAAAGGGCAACAACTGGCAGACAGCAGACATTCAGGTAGACGGTATTGAAGATGGACCACACTATATAGTCTCTTCCTGTATGACCGCTGGGAGCTATATTCACCACGGTGGTGTGTGGCTGCTGATGTCCAGTAACAGGATTCCCCCTGGTTTCTGTCATCAAAATCACATTGTCTTGGTTGGTAGGTTGAGGTCCATCCAGAAATGTGCTCTGCTGCCAGGATTCACCTTGGTTTTCCATTGTTATGTGATGGAAGATTGCAGAGATCTTATTATCTAGTTCCTTAAATATGTTTTTCTGATTTAAGTGTAATGGCACGGCAAGGGTAATGGGCATTTATACTGGAAAAAGGGAACGCCCTGTAAGGGACAATATAACTTTCTTATTGTGATAACCGTAATATGAAGCATCATTCAGTTATCTGAGGTCATGAAACTTCATTTGCTAATATAACCAGGATTTATGGATGACAGTCTTAGAAGTGTGAGATATTGAGGAGGTGTGAGGATATGGATGATCTGCTGATGCAACATAATGACTTATGTAACACAAGACTTAGGATCTGATTCACACCTGATTCAGACTTAGGACCTAAAAGTTTTCACACCTAATTTAAAGCTCCCCCCCCACCCCTTATTTTATGAACCTAGGGCACTTAAGAGGGACCCTAGGGCTTAACTCACTTCCCATGTGTCTTAAAGAAATACGCACAGAGTTTCCCTCCCCCGCCCTTCTAGTCTATGGGCCTGATTGACAGATGAGAAAGTGCAGATATGCATGTATCCGCACCTAACTTAAAGCTCCCTCACACACCACTTTGCCCTTATTTTATGAACCTAGGGAACTTATAAGTGCCCTAGGCTTCCCTTACTTCCCGTGCTTATTGTCCTTCTTAAAAGTTTTCCCTACCCCGCTGTACCCAGCTCCTTTACATACCTCCCCCCACCCACTCTTCTTAAAAACTCCCCAAGGCTACCCTGGCACGCCTCTTTCTACCTAACCAATCACATGCGGTCTTTAAAGAAATCACATCATTAATTTGCATACCTATAAGTGTACGTAGGTTGTGTACATGACTCACTACGCATGCATAGTAGGTTTAAACTCCGCATTAAGGGCTCTATTTGTAACACCCCTTATTTAAGGGAAAATTGTTACAAGAATGGTCATGAAGTGAGTTTTCTCTGTTGTTCACTAATATAAATGTGGGAGCAATTCTATTGGGCAGTAATTGATGTGCAGTTGCTGGGCAGACAGTTTGTCCGTTAAATACATTGAGGTGGCACGAGGGAGCCCTAGAAGCTTCTAACAGAGAAGGCACGTGAGGGGAGAAAACGTATAAAAGGGGAGAAAAATGTGGAAGCCGATGAGGATGGTAGCTGAGGAGAATAAAGATAGAGAGGGAG
Source organism: Limnodynastes dumerilii (assembly GCA_011038615.1). Classification (NCBI taxonomy): domain Eukaryota; kingdom Metazoa; phylum Chordata; class Amphibia; order Anura; family Limnodynastidae; genus Limnodynastes; species Limnodynastes dumerilii. The sequence goes on from WWET01006144.1 coordinate 36,731, forward strand.
AGTGACTGACAAAGAAGTGAGAAGAGTTAGCGGGGCGGAGAAGGATAGTATCGGAGGTTTATTGCCGTTCTGTTAAAGAGTGAGAGTGACAGGGGATATCAGCGGTGCAGTGAGAGAAGCTGTGGTCAGAAGTCAGATCGAGCGACAAGTGTGAGGGAAAGCAGTGCCGAACGGGAGACGGTGACAGAACTTACCAAAAGCAGCTGTGAGAGGAATCTGACAGGGAGGCTGTGTATCGGTGACGGAGAAGGTATCGGTGGATCAGATAGGGAAGCCAGGAGCCGCGGTAATAGCAAAGGAGTGAAGAAAGCTGACAGGGAGGTTGTAAATCTCAGTGTCGGAGAAGGTATTCGGAGGAACAGATAGGGGAGCCGGGAGCCATTAGGAGAGTAAGGGGCCAGTGAAAGAAGCTTGGAAAGACTTGGGGGCCAAGATTAACAGAGTCTACAGCTGTGGAAAACGGAGGAGGATAAATGGAAGCATAGTATTTTACCTCAAGTACTTTGAAGGCGTTTCTTCTTTATGACTGGCCAAATTGTTAGCTGGGGATTGAAAAAGCTGATTTAAAAACTAACTTCTCTGTCTCATAAAATGCGATAATTTGAATAACGAATACTTTACTCCCAGTAATAACAGGAGGGTGTTTATGCAGAACAATAAAATATTTATTTCCAAATTTTCCACTTCAAATGTGTAAAAAACTGTGCTCCGCGGTGACAAGAACCTGCATCTGTGACGACGAAATACTGACGAAAGTAACTTATTTACTTACGTCAGTACTTATGCTGTCGGAACATCTGGCACGCGCATGCGCAGATGTTCTGACCCAGGGGACTTACGTAAATGACTTGCATTAGTCCCCTGCCGGACATAGGTGAGGATCTGGGCCGTTGTGCCTAAGTGTTTATTTACACTGCTTCCCATAAGGTATAAAAGATTTTGGGACTGATTCACATGTGATAATGGGCCAGATCTAGAACAACGCTTGTGAGGGAATTTACGCGTGGCGAAGACGTAAATTCGCCTTTTGGTAAGTACTGCGCATGCGCAGCATAGAAAATACGCTCAGTAACGAAGCGTAATTGTGAACGCATGGGCCATTCACGTATGTGTCACGTTAATACTTACGTGTGGGCGTGCCAATTTTACGTGAGTCCAAAATACGTCTGAAATACGTTAAGTAGGCGGGGGTTTGTATTTAAAGTGTACAGTATGGGCGTGCTTAGCTGCGTAAATACGTGTTGGCCATACGTACGTGTGCGGATCACTGAGGTTAGGTAGGGTTAAGGTAGGGTTTGGAAAGCGTATCTTGACAAAATACGTACATTCAAGGGGTGTGACAAGGGGAGTGTATAGAAGGTACGCACGTGAAAATACGCTACGCAAGTAAACTTACGGCAAACGTAGTTCTGGATCTACCCCAATGTTCGGGGACTTATGCAAGCCTCTTGTGTAAGCGCTCTAAAAAAGTTACATCTGAGCATGTGCGCGGCAGATGTAACGATACAGTTGTTCTGAACAGATCTGTGTACGAACGGACGCAGAACCATGTGCAGAAGTTGAAGTAGGGTTCTGGACATGTAAGAGAGCACAAGAGAGGGACATGATAGGGGTGTGCGCTTCCTTCTTCTGTGTGGACCTCCATATCTCACATTTACAGTGATCTGGATCAGACCCTTTGCTTGCTTCTTTAGTAGTAGAATGGAACGTCTTTTTATACCTCATGCCCTTAGTCCCAACTCAATAATTACAATCACAATGCTGTTTATATGGTGTTCTCCCAGGCACACCTTTTATTGCTTACTCATTCGTACACAGTTACAACAAATAAAAGAAGTGCTTTATGGCTGAGATATCATGGTGCATTTGTTTTCCAGAGATCATCTTGGTTATTTTAGAATGTGTATTTCACAATGGCTTTCTTGTTTAATGTGTGAGAAGCAGAGTACTGTCAGCCTGAAGAGTCTAACCACCACCTGTGAATGGGACATGAGGTCTTATTTGTGTGGAGTTTGCATTTTTTCCCCTTGTTTCCTCCATGTGCTCCAGTAGGTTAATTAGTTGCTAACCAAATTAACCCTAGTGCATGTGTGTTGTAGGGAATGGGGACTGATGCGAGTGACAAGTGTTCTCTGTATAATATGTGGTGGGAGTTTGAGGAAGTGTTGCATCACAGGAAGGGTGGTGGGTGAAGGTGGAATGGGCAAAGTGGTTCTTATCTGCTGTCAAATTTTATGATTAAATGAATGCCCTGCCTTGCGAAAAATATTACAAAAAAAAAAAGGACTTTGGATAAAGTTTATGTTCAGGTTTCCTGTCATATATTTCACAAAGCAGGAAATTGACTCCATTTTGACACATAATATGCAAAGTTCATGATTAGTATGTGTGTATACATGATTAGATTAGCCCTCTTTCAGATATGTTATTTCACATCATTTTATGGAACAAGATACTATGGGCCTGATCCAGAACAACGCACGCTTGCGAGCTAACGCTGATCGTAAGCGTAAATTCGGCAGAAAAAAACGCACTGCGCATGCTCCTAGAGATAACTTCCGGTAGTAAAACACTGATTTTCGTAGCGGCGATTCGGGCGTCCGTATACTTTGCGTGTTTACCGACAAAGGGGCGTGTTTATAGTATGAAGTTCGTATGGACGCTGGAGTTAAGGAATGTAGGCGGGGTGAGGCATTTAAATTGTACAGTATGGGCGTGCTATTCGTCGTTAATACACAATGAATGTACGAACGGCCGCGGAAACGAACACAAAAGTTAGGGTTTGCCGAGCATATGGAAGCTAAACTAAGTACGAGCAAGGGGGGTGCCTATTGCCGTGCATCGGTGGTACGTTCGGCGATAATACGATATGCACAACAGCGTAGGTCTGGATCAGGCCCTATGTAACAAAGAGTGACACGTCTTAAATTCTTTCTCTTTCTTTCTTCTTTCTCCGCTATTTAACGTATATTATTCAATTTTCATTTCGTTATTATTCTTTAGTAGTATTATTTAAATCTCTTTATTTATCAACCTAAATTAGTTTCTGATATGCTATTTTCACTTTAGCTTTTTCATTGTATATTGCTGATTTAAATAAGAACAGTATAAAACATCTTTATATGTTTAAGATTTAGTCCTAGTTACTAGATTACTAGTGTACTAGTTTAATGCCAGAGTTGGTCATTCTTCCATCACAAGCATTCCTATTATTTTGTATCTAATATTATATCTCAGCTACTGCGCTGCTTTACACATTTTCCTTTCTATCACATGATTTTGGCAGGTTGGTCCTGAAATTTGCAGCCACGTTGTCTCAGCTAGTGAGAGCGCTGACGCTTTTTTTCTTTTTTTTCTTTTTTATATATTAGGTAAGTTTGTCTTTTTTATTTTTATTTATACAGCAGAGCCGGTGTGACCAGCGAGGGGTGGTAGGCACTTACCCCGCTTACAGGGTTTTGTTGGCCCTGGTCATGGTGAAGGGGGCGTGGTCTCAGGGCGGTGGTGCTGAGGAGCAGGGTAATGAGGGGTAGAGCAGAGGCACTTAAGGGCGAGGCTGAGGGGTGGGGTTTAAGTTATGAGGGGTGTGCGTTGGCACTAAGGGGCATTCCCGGTTGATCCTTATGTTCAGCGGGAAAAGGAAATCTGGAAAAGACTTCATCACCAAGACCCTGCTGGACAGTCACCAGGGAAGAATAATATTGTGGGGTCAGAGAGCCACGGTACGTGTGCCGGCCGCTGGTAGCTTGGGTGAGTAGAGCCGACTGTGTGGATGCTACTGCGTATGCGTTTAACGGTGAGGAGCAGAATGACTTTTATACATATAGATACCTTGCAAACTCAGGACCAGCTCCCATATGAATAATATAACTTTAAGAGATAGAAAATACTTCAGTATTATCATGATGCAATGTGTGAACCAGAATTATGTACAGTAAAAAAATTAGCATTCAGATTTTCCTGGCTAGAACTGCACTGACAACAGATCCTGCTTATGTGTTGATGTGTATGTTGATGCACCAGCTCTGGGGTGAGGTGGTCTCAAGGCAATAGGCTTTCAAAGTACCAAGACTTTAAACTTGCTTCCTGCTCCTTTACTGTGACTTCTGGCTGGGACAGTAGATACATGTGTATCACAATTTTATGAGAGCAATTCAGGATCTTGAAAGTGTTGGTTGTGTAATCCTTAGCAATTTACAGCTCACTGATGGAAAGGAACTAGTGGCAATAAAGTGCAGAATACAGAATAATACTGGAGGCTGATGCCAAGGGCTCTTAACAATCTTTCACCTGCTTATAAAGTGGCAAGAGATTAGTATAGCATACCCGCCAACTGTACCTATTTAGTAGATACAGTGCCTATTTTTAATAGTCTGTACTGGCTAAAAGGGCTCCTGTACTGGATTCTGGCCCAGCAGTTCCCTCTCCCCTAATAATAAATAAATAACTGAACAATAAATAAAGATCAATTTGTAAATAGGTACAAATGAATAAATAAATAAGTAAGTAATTCTTATGTAAAAAGAATGGTAAAAATAGCAACTAGGGAAAAAGTCCTTGCAGAAGTTCTGAAAGTCCCAAATAAATTAATAATTGGTTAAGTCCACATAAAGTCCACTAGTGTTTGTAAAGTGTAGTAATAAGCCAGAGTAGCCCCTTCCATGAAGTTGTAAATCCTGGCCCCCAGCGGGCTCTTCTGCCCCTGTAGATACCTCAATAGAGAAATCGGAAAGGCATCAGTGGTCACATAAAATATACATTTATTATTATCACACAAAAAAAAACTAAAATAAATCTAAATTTGACATAATTGTAGATGCTCAATTCCTAAGAAGATCATAAAGCAGGGCAAAGGATAACAAGCAAACTGGGGGACAGCCAAGCAGACAGACTCTACTTCCCTTCGTCGGTGTGATGTAGCGCTCCCGGGTGGCTGACAGGTGTTTCACGATCACAGTAGGGAAGCGGGATCCGAGCGATGAGGCAGGCTGTCGTCCAGGAAACAAGCAATGCGTTTCAGGACCTAGGCGGGACCTAGGCCAGGACCTTTCTCAAGCTAAATGGGGCTATGGGTGGACGAGGCTGGTGAGAAGGTAATGAGCCAATCGTCAAGTGCCAGTGATATACATGCGTGAATGGACATGAATATAATGCAAAACAATTAAGCTATAATGAAAATAAGATGCAAGAAAAGGATACTATCTTGCGAATCAAACCAGTAGCATAAAAAGTAACAATAAAAACGGCAACCTACACATCCATAGGGATGATTCCCCCAGGTCTTAGGGCCTTATTCATTAAACGCGATTTTACTAAAATGACGTGATTTTGAGCTTCAGAATCGCCAAAGGCGATTCATTAAGCTAAAAATCACGTGATTTTAGTAATTTTTTAATCGCGGGTCCGAAAATCGCGGCCCCGACTTTTTTCTATTACAAACATTCAATGTTTGTTATTCATTAAATGCGATTTCACCGAATCGCGGTGAAATCGCATTGAAATAAAAAAACATAAATTCGCCTCTATAGAGGTGCGAATGTATGTTTTTTGTGCCGATCGCGACCATTAAAACACATGTCTGTATAACAGACATGTGTGTTTTTGTTGAAAAATCCTAAGTTCTGCATGTGTGCAACGTGCAGGCATGCTGTAGTCATTGAATTACAAGGATCAGCAAAGGTGATCCTTGTAATTCTATGTTTACAGCATGTCTACACATTGCAGACATGCAGAACTGCGTGTCCAGTGTGT
>WWET01006145.1:53987-64073 GCA_011038615.1 Limnodynastes dumerilii
ATATAAAACTTAATCACTTTAGTATTAGATATTATATTCCCCACATAATATTCCCTGGTTGCAGACTATTTTATTGTCATTATTAGTCAATTAATTTAAAATACAATAGTACACAGAATAAATAACTAAATAAGCATAAAGCATACTCATTTATAACTATTTAAGATATATATCCTGATCAATTATTTTTTTATTATCAATTATAATTTAATACTGATTTATTTTAATTTGTGATTGATTTAACCTTCTGATTATACTGTACTGAAATTAATAGAAAACACAATATGGAAGTCATTTACTAACTATACTCTGTTTACTAAAATACCTAATAAATATCTAAAATACATGTCTAGAAATTGTTCCTTACCTTTTTGCTTAGGAATAGGCATTCCATCAATTATTAGGCATAAAGCCACGATCAGTAACGATGAGTAAAACATTTTTTCCATTAGGAAATGGTGATATCTCTTGCTCAGAAAGAGGTTCAGAGGTATCTGAAGGCCAAGCAGTAGTAAAGCAGTGTAACAACATCTGGTGTCTGTGATGTCATAATGATGATGATTGCCCGGCCTGTGATGTCATAATGATGGTCAGAGTCATAACAAGAAATTTTAGCAAAAGGAAAAATGGTGCCCCGAGCCTGAATTTCAAGCCAGTTTAACATTAAATATTATCTTACTGGTGTCCATTTAAGCTTGGTGCCCTGGGCAGCCGCCCCTATCGCACACCCCTATTTATGGCCCTGATGATGGTGCGTAGTGTGCGTGTCACCTGAACTGGTTAAACTGTGTTTACATACATACATACATACAGCCCTGTAGAAATACATCCACATTAGTATTCCATCGTAGAGTCCACACAGAAGGTTCACTGGTTGTTTGCTATGTTTTTGTCATTAATCAATCAAATTTTACACTAACACTAACCTTCTTTGTACTACAGCCTAACCTTATCCTTCCCCTCCACAGCCTAACCTTAACTCTCCCTCTCCACAGCCTAACATTAACGGCATTGGGAATGGGCACCTTGACGTAATAAGAACACTGGACGTTGTGCCCTTTCCGATATAAAACTATCCCTTATTAGAAAGTCGCCATCACTGATAAAGCCGCAATTAAACTGCCAGTGGGGAAAACTGGATCTCCGCGGCGGCATCTACACCACGTAACAGGCATCGATGGCGTCACTGTAATTAGAGATCTTAAGTGAGGAGCGTATGTTTGGATGGGAAATATCTGAAGATAAACGAAGGCAATTCATAGGAGCTTTATTATTTATCATTTATTAAAAACAATCCTTTACACCCAGCACCACTCCCTGCTCTAGATAGGAAGCTGATAATGTCCTAGATTAAGGGCTCTATTTACTAAGAAAGTATGAACGTAGCTCAGGCAAGCTGGAATTCGCTCTCTGAGAACTTCTGAGCTACGTTCAGGCTATTTACTAATACTCCCCCTCTGCTGGCTGTCCCACGATGACATCTGAACTTTCTTCAGTCATCGCGGGCTTTCTACGTGCATCTGGAAGGTCTGCACATGCGCAGTGGCCTCTGCTGGGACTTTGTAGAAAAAAAATGTAGTCCCAGCATGAGAAGCACTGTGCAGGCTCTCCATGGCGGGACCGGCACGTGCGGGCAGACGCGTCTTCGGTCCGGTATATATTTAGTTTTTTTTATTGTGTTCTTTTATTTCTGGTTTTTTTTTATTGTTTTTAAATTTTCTAAAAAAAATGTTTTTTCTTTTTAAGTGATCGGTATTTATGTATATTCTAGCGGTGTCTCTCTCTCTCTCGGAGAAAAAGGGGGTTATATGCGGAGATTGCTGGAAGAGAAGTCTGAGGGTTAGTAAATAGCCAGCCCCATTGAAAACAACGGGCTGGCAAGGACAGATGAAGTTTGACTGCATGGCCATGGAAACTGTTGATTTCCATGGCGGTGCAGCAGTTGTAAATAGCAAAAAGTTCATTTTTGGAGTTATAACTTCATAACTCCAAAAATGAACTTTTTAAAGCTTAAGTAAATAGAGCCCATTATTACTAATTAACAAGGATGAATATAAAAATGAGCTTTTTAAAACTTAAGTAAATAGAGCAATAAAAGAGAGGAAGAGGGAGCAGAGAGTGAAAGAGAGAGGGAAGAGAGGCAGAATAAAGAGAGGGTGGAGGAAGAGAAGGAGAGAGGGGAAGGGAGAGAGGAAAGAGGTGAAATAGAGAGAGGGGGGTGGAGAGAGTGTAGGGGAAGAGGAGAGAGGCAGAATAAAGAGAGGGGGAGGAAGAGAGGTAGAAGAGAGATGGAGGGGGTAAGAGAGGTAGGTAAAGAGGAAGGGAGAGAGAAGAGAATGACAGAGGGGGAAAGGGAGTGTTTTGTACAATGTGACTTTCACAAGTTCTGTTCAAGTTCAAATCGCAATCAAAACCCACTCTCCATATAACATGCCCACCTAAGCAGAAGATGTATGTTGTGCAATGGTCGTATTCACAGCTCTGTAGTCATCATAACCTGTGTAATGTATAAAGCACTAAAACTATTTCCATTTCATTAGTTTTCCTGTAAATCTACCACCACATAGCACCCCCCGACCCCCTGGTAGCAGGACACCTCATGGTAACATCTCACACTCTGTCAGTAGTAGAGTGACCCGAGGCAGGAAGTTCCTATACTGCTTAAGGAAATCTCAGTGTTGCAATGTTAACATTTTATCTCCACGCAATCAGTCGGTGCGGCTAATCCAGAGCGTGAGAGTAACAGCCAAACCGGTGTAAGCATAGCCCTGGGCAGACACATGGACTGCGAGGGGAGTAGACAGAATTAGAGCTCAGTAGCGAGCAACTCGAATTTATAGATTACTCAGAGTTACAGTCTGCATGCAAAATAATGAAAGGGAAATTGCACCAATCAGGTGGAAGCGCTGCCTCAGAGCCTTTTAGATGCACAACGCGTTTTACTTTAGGGTCCTTATAATAGAAACTTATTTTAAAGATGAAGAAATGCAGTAATCAGATCCTTGTAATAGGTTACAAATATTACAAATCACATAAGTGACGCCAATAATGTGAAATGAAGATGTTTTCATACTACGGATTGGGCAAAGTTACTCACAATGGGCTAGATCCAGACCTTGTTAAGTGCATGAACTTAGTTACTCCTGGGCTAAACCATGGTGATTGCAGGGGAGTCAGATTTCATCTGTTGCAAACAGTATTTAGGGTTCAGCCGCCGTAAGTAGGTACAATCAATGGGAGTGTTATGGGCGTGAAAGTTTATACGCCCGGGCGAACATACGCTAGGCTCGCGGGCGATTGCGGTCTTAGGTCTGGATCAGGCCCATTGCACCAATCAGGTGGAAGCGCTGCCTCAGAGCCTTTTAGATGCACAACGCATTTTACTTTAGGGTCCTTATAATAGAAACTTCTTTTCATGATGAAGGAATGCAGTAATCAAATCCTTGTAATAGGTTACAAATATTACAAATCACATAAGTGACGCCGGTAATGTGAAATAAAAATGTCTTCATACCACGGATTGGGCAAAGTTATTCACAATCTGCATAACCTTTATAAGAGCAACCCCAAAAAATATATAAAGTGAGTGTGGTTAATGTATAGCCAATTATACAAATGTTACGTTACAAATACAACATCAATAACTAGAATTTCAAATACAATAAAGAGATGTATAGTGACTGCTATGGAATGTAGGTATCCCAGTAACCACCACCCAATAAGAGAACAGGTGACCATACCCAATAGGGCAAGCATCCTAGTGACCACCACCCAACACAGAGAGCATCTTAGTGACCACCACCCAATACAAAGAGCATCCTAGTGACCACCACCCAACACAGAGAGCATCCTAGTGACCACCACCCAATACAGATAGCAATCTAGTGACAACCACCTAGATATCAGCTATGTATATGCAGCCAAAGCATGCTGGGACTAATAGAAACACACCTGGGGCCAGATTTATTAAGCTGCAGGTTTGGAAATGTTGCCTACAGCAACCAACCAGATTCTAGCTCTCTTTCTTTTTACATAAGAGAATGTCAGCTAGAATCTGATTGGTTGCTATGGGCAACATCTCCACTTTTCCAAACCCGCAACTTAGTAAATCTGGCCTCTGGAGATGCACGGGTTGGCCAGGACTGTTAGGAAGCACAAGGACGCTGGATTCTGCTGTTTATTCTGTCCCTGACCCCACACACAGTGAAGGATGATATGGTCATAAAGATCAGCCAGAATACCGGCCAGTAACCTTCCTGGTACACACACAACAGCTGGGACGCCATTTTGTCTGTTCTGTCCAGTCACAGACATTACCGCAGAGCCTGTACAGGTGACTTCCCACCCTGAGGTAACAGAGGGAGAGCACCAGGTGACAGCAGGGACGTTTCTAGGGGTGGACGAGCAGTGCTATTACACAGGGCACACCCCTAGAAGACTTAAAGGGGACACCCAGTAAGGCAGCACCCCTTTAGGTCACATGGACCGCACCTCACACAAACAAATCAGATAACATACGGCCGCCATCATTCAGCTTAACTGTCCAGGATTACACAGGGCTCCTACGGGAACCCTATAGGTCCAAATCATTTTGAATCATGCTCTGAGGCAGCGTTATTTCTTGGAATAGATTTGGTCCCGTAGGAGCTCTGTATAGAAAAGACAGTTAAGCTGAATGGGCCTGATCCAGACCTACGTCGATGCGCTGTGCTTACTAAAGCACAGCGTATCAGCGTTCACTTTCACCGACACTCCCCCTGTGCGGGCGTATGGCCCCTTCCTTACGCCGGCTGAAGGCTACCCTATGGCTGGTGGCTTATCATATATCTGTATAATGTAAGTCTCTGGTGGCTTATCATATATCTGTATAATGTAAGTCTCTGGTGGCTTATCATATATCTGTATAATGTAAGTCTCTGGTGGCTTATCATATATCTGTATAATGTAAGTCTCTGGTGGCTTATCATATATCTGTATAATGTAAGTCTCTGGTGGCTTATCATATATCTGTATAATGTAAGTCTCTGGTGGCTTATCATATATCTGTATAATGTAAGTCTCTGGTGGCTTATCATATATCTGTATAATGTAAGTGGCTGGTGGCTTATCATATATCTGTATAATGTAAGTGGCTGGTGGCTTATCATATATCTGTATAATGTAAGTGGCTGGTGGCTTATCATATATCTGTATAATGTAAGTGGCTGGTGGCTTATCATATATCTGTATAATGTAAGTGGCTGGTGGCTTATCATATATCTGTATAATGTAAGTGGCTGGTGGCTTATCATATATCTGTATAATGTAAGTGGCTGGTGGCTTATCATATATCTGTATAATGTAAGTGGCTTGTAGCTTATCATATATCTGTATAATGTAAGTGGCTGGTGGCTTATCATATATCTGTATAGTGTAAGTGGCTGGTGGCAGATGCATGTAACAAATTCTCTGACTTTTATTTTAAAGATAGAAAGTTATGATTCATTGCTGGTTAATTGCAAGAGTGCTGGGGTGCCTTGTGTGTGTTATATGGGCACACGATGCATTTGCAGATTCAAAGCTGTATCCGTGCCTGAAATACTATAAAAATGTAAATTCCTACTGTAGCCAGTAGCGAGTAGGTCAGGGTTAGGCTGCTGTATATGGAGGGTTAAGGTTAAGCTGCTAGAAGATGAGTGGGGTTAGGCAGCGGGAAAAGGTGGATTAGAGCAGTGCTCCTCAACCAGTGTGCCACGGAATGTTTCCAAGTGTGCCGCGGTGCAATGCCTTCAACAGGAAAAAAAGCACTGGAAGACCTTGCCTTATGGAAATAAGGGGATACAGGGGAGGCTGCAGACACATGAATGGGAAATACTGGGGAGGCTGCAGACGCATGATGGGGGCTTACATAGTTAAATTAGTTATTAGCTGCGATTTTTAAATTTTATCAACTAAAAAATAACAATTAAATGTAATATCTGTGTATGTACTTTGTAATTCCTGTTTTTTTTGTATATTTTGCTTTTGGTGTGCCGCGGAATTCTGGGAAGGGCTTAGGTGTGCCGCGGAATTCTGGGAAGGGCTTAGGAGTGCCAAAGGTGAGAAAAGGTTGAGGAGCACTGCACTAGAGTGTAACATACCACAGGAACGGACATTAAAACACTGATAACACAAGAAGTTAAAACATTGGATGTAGTACTTATTTTACAGTATGACAAGCAATAAGCCATCTAGAAGGATTAAACATCCGTATACATTTACACATAAAATACTATATCTTAAACCGAGTGGTTGTCATTAGTATCGCTAGTAATATGATCAGTGGCAGGTGTTAATAGAAAATGTTGTTGCTTCCAGGGGTCCCACACCTTTTTTTTTGCGGTGCTTTCCTAAGTTTGTAGACATATTTCTTGTGTGCTAGGGATTCATTCACCAATGCAACCCAGTCTCTGATTTTAGGCGGGTCCTCGGCCAGCCATTTATGGGCTATTATCACATTTGCAAGAGAAAAAAAAGAGAGAATAAGTATTTATGTGTGATTTTGTTGATGGTGGGCCTGATTCAGAGATCTGTCGGCGATCGGGCCGCAAATATACGCATCTAAGTGGCAGGTCGGAACAGGTTACTCCCACCAGAATAAACAGTCACTCCCCTTGCAACCTCCGGCCGGACCTAACCTTTCACCTCCATAGACTTGCCCTAACTGGCCGCACTCACTTCCGACTCTATGTGTATTAGTTGCGTATATTTAGGGCCCTAACTCTGTAATCGCGCCCACTTTCCCTCATCTAAATGCCTCCCCCGCCCATTTCTATGCAAATCCTTAGGTCCGTATATTTCCGCCACACTTAGGGTCGCATTAGTCTCCGCCCGATTCACCACTTCGTCTTAGTCTCCGCCCGATTCACAAGTCCGACCTTAAGGCATTTCCGACCTTAACTTCAACGTACATGGCGTTGCACTATTACTACGCATGCGCAGTTGATGCAAAATCGATCCGACCCTAATTATATGCATGGAACTATCTTTAGTTCCGGATCTCTGAATCAGGCCCGGTGTCCGCAAGTGAGAGGCCAAATAGACACATTTTCGGGCATAGAGTAGGGGAGGGTTATCTCTAGTGTACTAAGTCAGACGTTCCAAATTTTTTGCCAGAATCGGTTTACTAAGGGACAGAGCCACAATAAGTGCCAAAAGATCCCAGGATGAGCTTCACATCTCTGCCAATTTTCATTTAGTCTCCTACCCAGATGATACAGTTTTTTGAGACTCTATGAAGGACATAAAAATGAATTTGTAGAAAGTGTGTCGATACTGTAGCATGCATAGTAGATTCCATTACACTCTCTCAATCCTCATCCTCAAATATCCCAACATCTCCCTCCCACTTCCCTCTCAACTCAGATAGGGCCTCTGATTGGGATGACCTCAAAGTGGAGTAAATAACTGAAATTGCCCCTTGGGTAGGTAAATCATAATAACGTCTTAACAAGTGAAGAGAAAATAGTGAGTGGGCTCAATTGGAAATGAGAACCCAGGGCGTGTCGGAGCTGTAGGTACCTGTAGAACAAATGGTGGGGGATCTGGAACTCCTCCTGTAATTGAGCAAATGATTTGGGGTTTCCCCCGCTGTACAGATTATCCAACCCATTTATGCCTTGAGCACTCCACGTAGTCCTACCCTCTAAGGAATGTTCTTTTACACCTCTTCCTTTGAAAAATGCCCCCTCCTGTATCTGGTTACACCCCTCAATCTACATGAAAGTTGCCATCATATCCCTTCCCTGCCTTTCTCCACTCCAAGATATCACTGCTGTATTAGCCTCTACCATCTCTGTTGGGAGGCCATCCCACGTATCCACCACTCTTTCAGGTTGCATTAGTACTTTTGAAGCAGACCCAATACACTATAAACAAAAAGGAGTTTAATAGATGAACAACAAAAGTTACATTCATTGCATCCCAGAGACTAAAACCAAAATACACACATCCAAACCCCCACTGATGTTAGATAAGGCGATTTAGACCGGCGGACATCTTGTTTAACAGCCATGGTGTTTAGTACATAGGTCTCAAGAGATGTGTATTTATCCACCCCCAGCACCTTGTCTACCAGGTCCAGATTCTAATCACATCAAGGTTACAGCCATGATATAGAAAAGATAAGTCCACGTTGGTCACACAAGGGGGTGTTACCTCGTTCGACAAAAAAGGGCCACATTTAAGGATGCACACCTCATAATATACTAAGATATAACTTTTATTAATATATAAAAAGAAGAAAAGGGCAAAAACAAGTAGAGTAGCCAGCGAATATTAAGACAGTGTTAATAACCTACCTAAAATGGTATACCTAAATTATTGGTTATATATTGGTACACAACTCCCTGGGTAAAAATGCAAAAACCCACCACAATGTGTTCCTGTAAGGAAATGTTCACGAATGAAATTTATCGCAGGCTAACAGAACAACATCAGTGAGGAAAGTGTCACAACATTGGCCAATGTCATAAATTCATATAGTCTGAAGCCTTTTATAATAAAAATAAAAAATAATAAGAAATAAGCCCAACTCCTATAATACAATAAGTATATAATGTGAGGAGTAGCTATCTTATAACATAGGAATACATTGCATAGCATGGGATTAGTACCAAACCAGGATTAGTGTACAGGGATAAAAAGTCATATGGTTCAAATACACAATATAACATGAAAGTTATTACCATATTGCACAACAATGCCAATCCTATTGCAGGGTAGTCTCCCAGCTCCTAACTCATTCCTTGCCGTCTCTGTGGTATTGAGACAATTAGGAAAAGGTATAGGATCATTCTAATAGAGACCCTAACGTCTTGAAAATAACAACAAGAAAATAAAAAAACAAAACAATAAAGTTGCCTCACGGCAACGCTTCACTCCATTGAGGAGCACCTAAGTGTCCCTGTATTATATTAAATATGATCTCACCAGTACTTGGTATGCGATGTGGACGGAGGAAAGGAGACTGGAGACAGACCCACGAGGCAAACAGATGGCAGCGCAGCTACGCCGACACGCGTTTCGCTGCGGCTGTGTCAAGGCAAGCTTTCCTCCGTCCATACCGCATACCAAGTACTGGTGAGATTGTTCTATATTATAACATAGGGACACTGAGGTGCTCCTTATTGGAGTGAAGCGTTGCCGTGAGGCAACTTTATTGTTTTTATTTTTTATTTTTCTGTTGTTATTTATACTAATATTCAATCCTTATGCAATGCAATCTCTGTAAGCAATACAACTATTTAAACATGTAAAAGATATAGTACATCGCATTCATATGGGGGTAATCGATATTATTGCTATGACAGAGGAACACAATCCGAATATGTGTCTGTAAGGGGGATATTCCAGTGGAGTGGTGTTTAAAAGCAACATCAATTCCAACTAACCAGATGTATTCTGTGGTAAGGGTAATAAAATATTGACAGCATACGTAGTTGAATTAGTGTACTGTTATTCAATTCAGCACACTATTCCACTTCGTAGTCACGACTTACTGTGATCTATTGCTAATTATTGCTACCTCACAGCTAAGATACATTTTCTATACATTTGTTTGAGACCATGAGATATTATATGTGCATGCTTTATGTTATTTAGGGATGTTGCTGTCAATATTTTATTACCCTTACCACAGAATACATCTGGTTAGTTGGAATTGATGTTGCTTTTAAACTATACACCACTGGAATATCCCCCTTACAGACACATATTCGGATTGTGTTCCTCTGTCATAGCAATAATATCGATTACCCCCATATGAATGCGATGTACTATATCTTTTCCATGTTTAAATAGTTGTATTGCTTACATGGTTGAGATTGCATAAGGATTGAATATTAGTATTGTGGGAATACTTAGTTTCCCTCACGTGTATCTGTGATTGACATGTGCATACCTTTAAAAGGACTGCTTGCTCAGCTGATCCTTGCCTTGACACAGCCACAGCGAAACGCGCGTCGGCGTCTCACAGCTGCCATCTGATTGCCTCGTGGGTCTGTCTCCAGTCTCCTTTCCTCCGTCCACATCGCATACCAAGTACTGGTGAGATCGTTCTATATTTAA
>WWET01006146.1:0-13982 GCA_011038615.1 Limnodynastes dumerilii
GTGGAAATCGCATCTCTGAATCAGGCCCAGAATCTTTCAATATTCACATCTTACTGACTTTGGTTGAACAATCAATCATTTATGACCTCTGTGCTTCATACTAACTTTCCCTATTTCCATACATGTTGTACTGTGGAAGTTTTATATATTGCTCTTCAATTCACAGATCAATTGAACTTAACAGAATGGGATAAAACAAGTGATTGGTTGTGGAATTGGGTGAGGAACATCACATATACAGGTAAATGCATGACAGTGACACAGCATACACTGTAGAAGTGTTTCAAGAGAGAATACTGGGCTCCATTTACGAAGATCTTTTCATATGATATCGCCCGTATTCATGTGAAAACGAGTTTTATCATATGAAAATGAAGATTGCTGTATTTACTGTAAGTATTCCAATGGTCTTTCCATATATCCCCTTTTCCTCCCCCTAAGAGCTATTTATTTAAAAAAAAAAAACAAAAACAAAAAAAACAAAGAAAAAGATTTTTAAACTTAACTGAATGGGCATCGCATCTGGCTCTAATCCTGGCGCAAGGTAGTCAATTGACCCCACTGTTTCTTATTTAACACCAATATATGTATACAAATGTATGAGACCATCGCATTAGCATTTAACATTTTGTAAGCATTGCTAAAGGTTGGGATATATTGCATACAATTTGTGCTTACAATATAAGTAAATTAAGTGAAGCATGTGCGTTTAAAAACCTTTTTTGTTTCCATTTAATTTTAATGCATATTTTATTTATGATTATATTTCAATGATACATAACAGTGAACTAACCCTGCATGAGCATTAGAATTTTTTGGGAAACCAATGTATCTATATTGTCTTTGACTGTTGTCTGTCAAAATGCGACACTTATGTAGAGATCCAGAATGACAAATACATTCGTGTCTGGATCGCTCTTCACAGGGCATCATTTGAATGGGGCTGTTCCACCTCCAAGCACAGGATACAATCTTATGTGCATTTTGGTTTAGATCAGGCCTTTAGTACTTAAACCTGGTACAGAAGGAGATATATATCATGTAGATTATTTAAAATGTAGATAATAAAAAAGGGAACAGACCTCACTGGATTCAGTGCTTCATACAAAATATAAAAATGTGTTAAAATTTAAAATCATTTGTAACAGATGGAGGGGGTAAATTTCAGTGGGAATTTACTGGGTTGTGGGTAAGCAGCAAGGAAGGGGGAAAGAAAGTTGGTTCAGCATTGACTTGAACTGTTTGTTTTATGTAAAGTTAAACTCTGGTGGAGGCACATGGACTGAGCTATTTGATCATGGGGGCAGATCCAGAACTACACATTTCCACGATTTTACACGTGGCGGAGACGTAAATTCGCAGATTTGAACGCACTGCGCATGAGCATTATAGAAAATACGCACATTCACGTAGCGTAATTTTGGACGTATGGGTGATTCACGTATGTCTCACATAAATACTTACGTGTGGGCATGCCAAATTTATGTTAGTCAACAATACGTGCGTTATACGTGAAGTAGGCGGGGGGTGGTATTTAAAGTGTACAGTATGGGCGTGCTAAGCTGCGTACGTTCGCGTAGTCAGTACGTCCGTTAGTGGACGTATGCTGTTACATTTGGGAAAGTTAAGGTAGGGTTTGGGTAGCGTATTTTGACAAAATACGTCCGTGCAAGGGGTGTGCCGAGGGGAGTGTAGCGAACTTACGTGTACGAAAATATGCTCCGCGAATATATGTACGGCACATGTAGTTCTGGATCTACCCCATGGTCATTAATGGTATGAAAAATATTGACAGACACCATAGAAGAGGAGTAAAGAGTTCAGTAAACAACACTGTCTTTTTAAAGAAGAGTACCTTAATTCATTTCTGTGCCACAGAATCTGAAAATTCCATGTGGAAACCACTGACTTTGTTTGGTGACTTTGCCATACATGTTGTACTCTGGAAGTTTTATATATTGCTCTTCAATCCACAGATCAATTGAAATTAACAGAATGGGATATAACAAGTGATTGGTTGTGGAATTGGGTGAGGAACATCACATATACAGGTAAATGCATGACAGTGACACAGCATACACTGTAGAAGTGTTTCAAGAGAGAATACTGGGTTTTATTTACGAAGATCTTTTCATATGATATCGCCCGTATTCATGTGAAAACGAGCTTTATCATATGAAAATGAAGATCGCTGTATTTACTGTAAGTATTCCAATGGTCATTCCATATATCCCCTTTTCCTCCCCCTAAGAGCTATTTATTTAAAAAACAAAAACAATAAAAAACAAAGAAAAAGATTTTGAAACTTAACTGAATGGACATCGCATCTGTCTCTAATCCTGGCGCACGGTAATAAATTGACCCCACTGTTTCTTATTTAACACCACTATAAACAGTTTTGGCTGACAGCTGAAACTGCACAGCTGTATGAGACCATCGCAGTAGCATTTAACATTTTGTAAGCATTGCTAAAGGTTGGGATATATTGCATTAAATTGTAAGTTGGTTCAGCTTTGACTTGAACCGTTTGTTGGATGTAAAGTTAAACTCTGTTGGAGGCACATGGACTGAGCTATTTGATTACCCTACCCTTCTCTTAAATTAAAGTTCCATTTATGGTCATTAATGTCATTCAAATATTGACAGACACCATAGAAGAGGAGTAAAGAGTTCAGTAAACAACGCTGGCTTTTAAAGCAGAGTACCTACATTTATTCCTGTGCTACTGAATCAGAAAATTCCATGTGGAAAGCACTGACTTTGTTTGGTGACTTTATGCCCTTTGGCTCACAGAAAATATTGTACCTATTTTATCTGCAACATAAACACATATAGCAGCTTACAAAAGAGAGTGATAAAGTAAGTGTCCTGTAGAAAACTAATTGTGGATTGGCACCGGCCACAGCCCTTTTTCGAAATTTACTTTTAAAATGCACATTTTTCAATTTAGTTTTTCAATTTTCAATCTGGGGGGTTTCTGGGCAACCAGAACCCCCCCCCCCGGGTGCGCCACTGATGTATGTCTAATACCTTCGGTTGTTTGTTTTACTTCATTCTTATAGCGCCTCTGTGCTTCAGCCTACGTTTACCTCTTGCCATGCATGTTGTAGCTTAAGTTTTGTTTATTGATTTTTAATCCACAGGTCAATTGAACATAACAGAATGGGATAAAACAAGAGATTGGTTGAGGTTTTGGTTGAGGAACAACACAAATACAGGTAAATACATGACAGTGGCACAGCATACGCTGTAGAAGTGTTTCAAGAGAGAACACTATACCTTATTTAACACCAACATTAACAGTTTTTGGCTCACAGCTGAAACTGTACAGCTGTATGAGACCATTGCAGTAGCATTTAACATTTTGTAAGCTTTGCTAAATATTAGCAATGTATCTACATTGTTTTTGACTGTTGTCTGTCTGAAAATGCGACACTTATGTAGAGATCCAGAATGACAAATACATTCGTGTCTGGATCACTCTTCACAGGGCATCATTTGAATGGGGCTTTTCCTCTTCCAAGCACAGGATACAATCTTATGTGCATTTGGGTTTAGATCAGGCATTTAGTACATAAACCTGGTACAGAAGGAGATATATATCATGTAGGTTATTTAAAAGCTAGAGCATGAAAAAAGGGAACAGGTCTCTTATGTATATATGTATGGTTAAATGTAATGTCAGTTCAAAACTTTTTCTAACTTGCCAGTGAATCAAGGTGAAGGACGCAGAAGGGACCAGTATATTCATATCACTGTGTTTGTAAACATTAAAGTATTTAGCCACTGCTAGTTTTGTGTATTTAAAGGGGTGATGGACATGTTTGTCCTTGTTGGGCTGCATACATTTGGATTAATTGCTTCATACAAAATATAAAAATGTGTTAAAATTAAAAATCACTTGTAGCAGATGGAGGGGTTAAATTTCAGTGGAGATTTACTGGGTTATGTGTAAACAGCAAGGAAGGGGGAAAGAAAGTTGGATTAGCATTGACTCGAACCATTTGTTGGATGTAAAGGTTCATTTTCTGATCATTAATGACACTATAAATAGTGACAGGCACCATAGAAGAGGAGTAAAGAGTTCAGTAGACAACGCTGGCTTTTAAAGCAAAGTACCTACATTTATTTCTGTGCTACTTAATCAGAAAATTCCATGTGGGAAGCACTGACTTTGTTTGGTGACTTTATGCCCTCTAGCTCACTGAATCTTTTAAATGTCCCATCATACTGCCTTTGGTTGAACAATCAATCATTTATCACCTCTGTGCTTCATACTAACTTTACCTCTTGCCACACATGTTGTACTTTGGAAGTTTTATATATTGCTCTTCAATCCACAGATCAATGGAACTTAACAAAATGGGATAAAACAAGAGATTGGTTGTGGAATTGGGTGAGGAACATCACATATACAGGTAAATGCATGATACACTATAGACGTGTTTCAAGAGACAATATTGTACCTACTTGATCTGAAACATAAACACAGATAGCAGCTTACAAAACAGAGTGATAAAGTAAGTCTCCTGTAGAAAACTAATTGTGAATTGGCACCCGCACAGCCACAGCCCTATTTCAAAATGTTCCTTTTTTTTTTTTTTTATGCACAATTTTCAATTTTGTTCTTCAGTTTTCAATCTGGGGGGTTTCTGGACAACCTGTTTGACTGTTGTCTGTCTGAAAATGCGCCACTTATATAGAGATCCAGAATGACAAATACATTCGTGTCTGGATCGCTCTTTACAGGGCATCATTTGAATGGGGCTGTTCCACCTCCAAACACAGGATACAATCTTTTCTGCATTTGGGTTTAGATCAGGCCTTTAGTACATAAACCTGGTACAGAAGGAGATATATATCATGTAGGTTATTTAAAAGGTAGATAATGAAAAAAGGGAACAGGCCTCTTATGTATGTATGTATGGTGAAATGTAATGTCAGTTCAGAACTTTTTCTAGCCTGCCAGTGAACCAAGGTGAATGATGCAGAAGGGACCAGTATATTCATATCACTGTGTTTGTAAACATTACCCCATGGAGGGGGTAAATTTCAGTGGAGATTTACTGGGTTGTGTGTAAACAGCAAGGAACGGGGAAAGAAAGTTGGTTCAGCTTTGACTTGAACTGTTTGTTGGATGTAAAGTTAAACTCTGTTGGAGGCACATGGACTGAGCTATTTGATTACCCTACCCTTCTCTTAAATTAAAGTTCCATTTATGGTCATTAATGTCATTCAAATATCGACAGACACCATAGAAGTGGAGTAAAGAGTTCAGTAGACAACACTGGCTTTTAAAGCAGAGTACCTACATTTATTTCTATGCTACTGAATCAGAAAATTCCATGTGGAAAGCACTGACTTTGTTTGGTGACTTTATGCCCTCTAACTCACAGAATCTTTTAAGTGTCCCATCTTACTGCCTTTGGTTGAACAATCAATCCTTTATCACCTATGTGCTTCATACTAACTTTACCTCTTGCCATACATGTTGTACTTTGGAAGTTTTATATATTGCTCTTCAATCCACAGATCAATTGAACTTAACAGAATGGGATAAAACAAGTGATTGGTTGTGGAATTGGGTGAGGAACATCACATATACAGGTAAATGCATGACAGTGACACAGCATACACTGTAGAAGTGTTTCAAGAGAGAATACTGGGCTCCATTTACGAAGATCTTTTCATATGATATCGCCCGTATTCATGTGAAAACGAGTTTTATCATATGAAAATGAAGATTGCTGTATTTACTGTAAGTATTCCAATGGTCTTTCCATATATCCCCTTTTCCTCCCCCTAAGAGCTATTTATTTAAAAAAAAAAAACAAAAACAAAAAAAACAAAGAAAAAGATTTTTAAACTTAACTGAATGGGCATCGCATCTGGCTCTAATCCTGGCGCAAGGTAGTCAATTGACCCCACTGTTTCTTATTTAACACCAATATATGTATACAAATGTATGAGACCATCGCATTAGCATTTAACATTTTGTAAGCATTGCTAAAGGTTGGGATATATTGCATACAATTTGTGCTTACAATATAAGTAAATTAAGTGAAGCATGTGCGTTTAAAAACCTTTTTTGTTTCCATTTAATTTTAATGCATATTTTATTTATGATTATATTTCAATGATACATAACAGTGAACTAACCCTGCATGAGCATTAGAATTTTTTGGGAAACCAATGTATCTATATTGTCTTTGACTGTTGTCTGTCAAAATGCGACACTTATGTAGAGATCCAGAATGACAAATACATTCGTGTCTGGATCGCTCTTCACAGGGCATCATTTGAATGGGGCTGTTCCACCTCCAAGCACAGGATACAATCTTATGTGCATTTGGGTTTAGATCAGGCATTTAGTACATAAACCTGGTACAGAAGGAGATATATATCATGTAGGTTATTTAAAAGCTAGAGCATGAAAAAAGGGAACAGGTCTCTTATGTATATATGTATGGTTAAATGTAATGTCAGTTCAAAACTTTTTCTAACTTGCCAGTGAATCAAGGTGAAGGACGCAGAAGGGACCAGTATATTCATATCACTGTGTTTGTAAACATTAAAGTATTTAGCCACTGCTAGTTTTGTGTATTTAAAGGGGTGATGGACATGTTTGTCCTTGTTGGGCTGCATACATTTGGATTAATTGCTTCATACAAAATATAAAAATGTGTTAAAATTAAAAATCACTTGTAGCAGATGGAGGGGTTAAATTTCAGTGGAGATTTACTGGGTTATGTGTAAACAGCAAGGAAGGGGGAAAGAAAGTTGGATTAGCATTGACTCGAACCATTTGTTGGATGTAAAGGTTCATTTTCTGATCATTAATGACACTATAAATAGTGACAGGCACCATAGAAGAGGAGTAAAGAGTTCAGTAGACAACGCTGGCTTTTAAAGCAGAGTACCTACATTTATTTCTGTGCTACTGAATCAGAAAATTCCACGTGGAAAGCACTGACTTTGTTTGGTGACTTTATGCCCTTTGGCTTACAGAAAATATTGTACCTAATTTATCTGCAACATAAACACAGATAGCAGCTTACAAAAGAGAGTGATAAAGTAAGTCTCCTGTAGAAAACTAATTGTGGATTGGCACCAGCCACAGCCCTTTTTCGAAATTTACCTTTAAAATGCACATTTTTCTATTTTGTTTTTCAATTTTCAATCTGGAGGGTTTCTGGGCAACCAGAACCCCCCCCCCCCTGGGTGCGCCCCTGATGTATGTCTAATACCTTCGGTTGTTTGTTTTACTTCATTCTTATAGCGCCTCTGTGCTTCAGCCTACGTTTACCTCTTGCCATGCATGTTGTAGCTTAAGTTTTGTTTATTGATTTTTAATCCACAGGTCAATTGAACATAACAGAATGGGATAAAACAAGAGATTGGTTGAGGTTTTGGTTGAGGAACAACACAAATACAGGTAAATACATGACAGTGGCACAGCATACGCTGTAGAAGTGTTTCAAGAGAGAACACTATACCTTATTTAACACCAACATTAACAGTTTTTGGCTCACAGCTGAAACTGTACAGCTGTATGAGACCATTGCAGTAGCATTTAACATTTTGTAAGCATTGCTAAATATTGGGATATATTGCATAAGATTTGTGCCTACAATATAAGTAAATTGAGTAAAGCATGTGTTTAAAAACCTTTTTTTTTTTTCATTTAATTTTAATTCATATTTTATTTATTATTATATTTCAATGATACATAACAGTGCACTAATCCTGCATGAGCATTAAAATTTGAGGAAACCAATGTATCTACATTGTTTTTGACTGTTGTCTGTCTGAAAATGTGACACTTATGTAGAGATCCAGAATGACAAATACATTCGTGTCTGGATCGCTCTTCACAGGGCATCATTTGAATGGGGCTTTTCCTCTTCCAAGCACAGGGTACAATCTTTTCTGCATTTGGGTTTAGATCAGGCATTTAGTACATAAACCTGGTACAGAAGGAGATATATATCATGTAGGTTATTTAAAAGCTAGAGCATGAAAAAGGGAACAGGTCTCTTATGTATGTATGTATGTATGTATGTATGTATGGTTAAATGTAATGTCAGTTCAAAACTTTTTCTAGCCTGCCATTGAATCAAGGTGAAGGACGCAGAAGGGACCAGTATAATCATATCACTGTGTTTGTAAACATTAAAGTCCTTGTTGGGCTGCATACATTTGGATTAATTGCTTCATACAAAATATAAAAATGTATTAAAATTAAAAATCACTTGTAGCAGATGGAGGGGGTAAATTTCAGTGGAGATTTACTGGGTTATGTGTAAACAGCAAGGAAGGGGGAAAGAAAGTTGGATTAGCATTGACTCTAACCATTTGTTGGATGTAAAGGTTCATTTTATGGTCATTAATGGCACTATAAATAGTGACAGGCACCATAGAAGAGGAGTAAAGAGTTCAGCAAACACTGGTTTTTAAAGCAAAGTACCTAAATTTATTTCTGTGCTACTTAATCAGAAAATTCCATGTGGAAAGCACTGACTTTGTTTTGTGACTTTATGCCCTCTAGCTCACTGAATCTTTTAAATGTCCCATCATACTGCCTTTGGTTGAACAATCAATCATTTATTACATCTGTGCTTCATACTAACTTTACCTCTTGCCATACATGTTGTACTTTGGAAGTTTTATATATTGCTCTTAAATCCACAGATCAATGGGACTTAACAGAATGGGATAAAACAAGAGATTGGTTGTGGAATTGGGTGAGGAACATCACAAATACAGGTAAAAACATGACAGTGACACAGAATATACTATAGACATGTTTCAAGAGAGAATATTGTACCTATTTAATCACCAACATAAAGACAGATAGCAGTTTACAAAAGAGTGTTATAAAGTAAGTCTCCTATAGAAAACTAATTTGTACACTCCATGGTATATTGCCTTTGATGGCTTCTGTTTTCACTTCCTGGATCCCTTGAATAAAGGACCCTTCCTTCGGTGGCCTGGGGGACAGACTGGGCTTCTGTAACTCTTACTCTGGAATACTGGATTGTGATATTCAGTCCCTTTCAAATGGCTGGTGTCGACAGATCCATTTGCCGGCTACTTGTGGCATTCCAGACAGTGGATGAAGGTATTCCCTGGCCATAGACAGTGGAATTAGGACCATGGATCCCCATTACATTTTTACACACTTTTTGGATTGTTTGACTGTATTATCCCCCTTTACTATATATAGGGATAGTGTCCAGACATATAAATTATCTCCCATTCCATACAATGGGCTCTATTTACTTACCTGTTCAGTTCTCTGTGAACTGCAAGCCTGGCAGCTTTGTTCACAGTATTTACTAATACTCACCCCTCCTGCGAGGTCCCACGATGATCTACAGGACCTTTCATTCATACGAAGTATGCGCAGTGTGTTCATATCGGACTTGGAAAGCTGACACATCTCCTGGACAGATAAGCTTTAATTTTTTTTCTTTATTCCTTTAATGTTATTATTATTGATTATTTATTCCTTTATTTTTTATTGGCAAATTAAATTTCTTTATTCCAGTGGTCTCCCCATACATCCCCCTCTTTTCCTCCCCCTAATAACAGCTAGGAAGAGAGAAAGTGGGGAATATGGAAAGTTTGCTGGGATAACAGCAATAATGCCATCATAAGTTGGTCTGCCCTATTCTCAGATGTTGAGGGTGACACGTCTGATCCCTCTAAACTGTATAAAGCCCTATATGAAATGGGCCAACGCTTTCTGAAGAGGGGCTACGGCAACAAGGAGATACAAGCTGCCAAAAGACGCTGTCTTAACCTGACCAGGGGAGACTTATTACAACCCATAGACAAACCACCACCTCAAGACCGTTTGGTCTTCTGCCCCACTTTCTCCACTATCTCTGGTGACATTCGGAGTGCCATTAAGTCACACTGGCACATTCTTGCCTCTGACTCCAGGATTGGTAAAGCAGCCACGGTGCCCCCCTTGATTAGCTATAAGCGTAGCTCCAATCTTAAGGACCAGCTTGTTAAAAATGACTTACCCCTCAAACAACCTTCTGTTTGGCTGTCCCTGAGACACGGTGTCTTCCGTTGCTCAGGATGTGTGAATTTCCCCTTCCTCATCATTGGAGATACTTTTTCACACCCCTCCATTGACCTTAAATTTCAGATTAAACACTGTCTTACCTGCGATAGCCGATATGTTGTCTACATCATTACCTGCCCGTGTCCTAAAATCTACATTGTGAAGAAAACATGGATGTTGAAGGAGCGCATCGCAATGCGCAGATCATCTATCAAGAAAGCATACACCAACATGGACTCCAAAACTCCGCCAGTAGCCAAACACTGGGTGGAACACCAACATTCCATAAAAGACTTTAAATGCATGCCCATGGCCGACATTCCTCCGCTGCGACGTGGTGGCAATAGGGACAAGCTCTTGCTTCAAAAAGAGGTAAGATTAACTTACCTCTTTAAAGCCATGTCCCCCCTGGGACTGAACGAGTAACTGAATTTGTCATGCTTTTTATGATATGTGTTTTTGTGCTCTGGTGGTGATGGTGGTCCCTGGTCGCCGTAGTGTGGTACTTTACCCTGTTTCTTCTACATTGTCTATTTTACATGTTCTTCACCTATCAGTTTTTTTAATTATGTTGGTGTTGATGGGCTCACCTTGACTTGTACAGTTGTGTTTCTCCTACTTTGTGGAAGTGATTGTGTCTGAGGACACATTGTTGTGCATCATGATCATTCCTGTGTTGTGGCCCCATGTAATATTCATATTATGTTATTACATTTTCTTAATTTTTACTTATGGATGTTGTCGCATTGCTAGTGTTTTTGCCTGTATCAATACGTTACATTTGATATTAGGATGCAGCAGTTCCCTCTATTTATTCACTTCTGATTATTGAAAAAATGGAAAAAATCCCTACATAAATAAGTAAGGATAATTAAAGGTCAACCAAAAATGGTGCACAACCATACTTCAGTCTGATCAGATTATAGATATAGTAGTCTTTATTGAATACACAGTTTCAAAAGTTAAAAATATTGTACACTAAGACAACATGAATAACATGTAACAAACACTTAATAAAAATACAAGAAAAAGGACACCCTTTCCGTGCTGCGGCTGTATGAATCCAACATATTTTGAATAGCCAGCTCTGGCCAAATCTATCCCTGTACTAATAAACAAGAAATAAAAGAAAATAATAAAGTCACCTCACGGAGACGCTTCACCCAATTAAGGGCTACTAAGTGTCCCTACCTGCGGCCACAAAGAGCTGGTACAAGTACAGTCACCGATAACACACTCACGGCTGAACCGAGACACAGAAGCAGGGAGACATGGACAAGAACAGCAGCATCACGGAGACGGGGTCCACAAACACACCGACACGTGTTTCGCAACAAGCTTTGTCAAGGTGAGTATGTGGCGCCGGCGCACTCTATTTACGTCGTCCGGACCATGGTATTGAGAAAGTGATTGGATCTCACGGAGCCTCCTTCCTTTCGATGTACAAACATACGGCATTCAAATCTTAAAGTGGAACACACAGTTAGTTATCATATTAGTAGTGATATATCCTATCCAATGCATCGTTAACTATACTGTAGAGTCATTTAATCATAATAAATGTTGTAACATATGCATAAAAAGTAACTTATAAAGAGATATTGCTTGCAGCTACAGTATACTAACAGCAACCATAATATATAATGTTAATTATACTGTAGAGACATATTCATCATCAAGATTTACAAATACTAATACATACATATACAAAATATTTAGCACAAAAGATAGTAAGCAGAAATTTTCAACTGTAATAATAGTTTCTTATCGTTCGATACAAGGTTGCGTTATGGGAGATTTACACTCCAGAGAAAACTAAATCGTTACAATCCCTACAGTTTATGTCATAAACAACTAAATAGCTAATAGTGGCAATTGTAATGGATATATGCTAGTATAAAGTCTATTGCGAAAAGATCGCAGCCTCAATGCAAGGAGTTTACTATCACACAGATAAGGTTACTCATTACTGCACATGATATTTATATAATTGTACAAAATAGGAAAATAGCAAGTCCTATAGGGCTTATAGCAAAATTCGCATGTAGATATTAATACGACACTCATTGTTATTTTAGTACTATAACCAACGGCCCATCAAGCACATATTGTAAGTCCAGGGAAAGGATTATTAACTGGATAATTCAAGAACGGGGGGGGGGGGGGGCCAAAGCCCCCCTCAAATATCACAAAAAAGCATGGCACTCATTTTTTTCATTCATCCCATGGGGATATGTGGAATTCAACAAATAGATAAATCTCGATTCTTTTTGTTGCAATTTTTTGGCCAAATCACCACCTCTGTTATCTCTCCATACTTTGTTCAGACCAAACATAGTAGTGCCCTCCAAATTACAGTCATGATGAATCAAATAGTGTCTAGCGACACTCGTCAGTGGTTTAAATAGGGATTTATCCTTCTTGGCATTTCGTATCCCTCGAGAATGCTCCCCCAGGCGTACTCTGAGGGACCTAGTGGTCATCCCTATATAACTCAAGTCGCAGGGACATTTAAGACAGTAAATCACACCTTGTGTGGAACAGTTAATAAAAGAGTTTATTTTGTGTTTATAACCAAACCTGTCTTCCACTTCCTTTACCGGTACCATATATTTACAGATTGAGCAGTGGGTACAAGGATATGATCCTACCACCTTCGATACCTTCCGCCCAGTATCATCAAAATGGCTTTTAACCCAATGATCTTTTAAATTTTTGGAACGCCGCCAACTAAAAGGAATTTTTTCTCCTATTTTCACCGCTAAATCCTCATCCGTTTTGAGAATAGGGACATGCTGATTCACAATATCCTGTATTTGTTTCCATTGACTGGAGAATGTGGCTACAAATCTGATCTGGTTATCTGACTCTTTGCATTTTTTGTTGAATAGCAATTGATTACGATCCAAATACTTAACCTTATGATAGGCAGATTTTATGGACCTCTTACTATACCCCCTATTAAGTAGTCTTGTACTGAGTTCCCTAGACCTAAGCTCGAAATCTTCCTGTGTGGAACAGTTTCGTCTGGTTCTAAGAAATTCACCACGGGAAATTCCACACAGGAAGATTTCGAGCTCAGGTCCAGGGAACTAAGTTTAAGACTACTTAATAGGGGGTATAGTAAGAGGTCCATAAAATCTGCCTATCATAAGGTTAAGTATTTGGATCGTAATCAATTGCTATTCAACAAAAAATGCAAAGAGTCAGATAACCAGATCAGATTTGTAGCCACATTCTCCAGTCAATGGAAACAAATACAGGATATTGTGAATCAGCATGTCCCTATTCTCAAAACGGATGAGGATTTAGCGGTGAAAATAGGAGAAAAAATTCCTTTTAGTTGGCGGCGTTCCAAAAATTTAAAAGATCATTGGGTTAAAAGCCATTTTGATGATACTAGGCGGAAGTTATCGAAGGCGGTAGGATCATATCCTTGTACCCACTGCTCAATCTGTAAATATATGGTACCGTTAAAAGAAGTGCGAGATAGGTTTGGATATAAACATAAAATTAACTCTTTTATTAATTGCTCTACACAAGGTGTGATTTACTGTCTTAAATGTCCCTGCGGTTTGTGCTATATAGGGATGACCACTAGGTCCCTTAGAGTACGCCTGGGGGAGCATTCCCGTGGGATACGAAATGCTACGAAGGATAAATCCCTATTTAAACCATTAACGAGTGTCGCTAGACACTACTTGATTCATCATAACTGCAACTTGGAGGGCACTACCATGTTTGGTTTGAACCAAGTGTGTAAAGATAACAGAGGTGGTGATTTGGCCAAAAAATTGCAACAAAAAGAATCGAGATTCATCTATTTGTTGAACTCTACATATCCCCATGGGATGAATGAAAAAAATGAATACCATGCATTTTTGTGATATTTGAGGTGGGTGTG
>WWET01006146.1:33377-47616 GCA_011038615.1 Limnodynastes dumerilii
TTTTATTTGTAAAAAAAAAAAAAAAAAAAAAAAAAAAAAAAAAAAAAAAAGAATTTATCAGGAGAGTAAGATCAAGGGATACAGGTGCATGATCGGAGACAATGATATCATAATAATAATTTAGCCAAGGTTACATCAGTGATTAGATGATCAGAGTCTAATAGATAGTCTATTCTGGACATAGTACGATGTGCCCTTGAACAAATCATAAAAGACCGGTATGTTGGATTCAGTAATCTCCATGGATCGGAGAACTGTAATCCTAATTTAAAAGCAGACACATCATGCCCATCCCTGTGTAAATGAGAGACCAGGGGAGGTGATTTATTGATCAGTGGGTCTTCAGTAAAGTTGAAGTCACCTCTGACTATTTAGCCCAAAGGTTCACCGTAAATTGCCCTACTTCTATATTTAGTATAAATACTGTATTAACCAGTGTGTAAGAAGTTTTATTTATAGAGATATCTTAAATATACCTGCTCCCCGGATCCAGGATGGTCTCTCCTAGTGAATAATTAAGATTTCTGCCTATCAAAATAGCCACTACCCTAGTTTATTTTCAAAATTTTACTTTTGACTGGGATGCTAAGCCCTCCCACATTCCAGGAGACCACCCTAAATTGTAATTGTGTATGCATATTAGAAATGGCTTGTATTTGTGTGGGCATGGTCCCCCTACCTCATTCCAGATGAGGGTCCTCTGAGATATGTGATGCAGTCTATTCAGTGTAAATCTCTCGGATCTCAAAAAGATAAAACTACAGTTAAGGCACAGCATAGGCAGGTAATAAAATCTGTTAGCATGAAGCACACAAGAAAGCATATTAATTGGTGATGCATATTACAAACTCTTCTTTTTACGTAACTTTTCTGGACCTCAAGTTACCATATTCTGAGAACTTGCGCCAAGATTAACAAATGTATAACAACATAGATAACTAATAACTTGAGTAGATAGAACATAAGGTAATAGGTAAACAAGAATCCCATGTTACATGCTGTCAAGCTGTTACTCTGATTGCCGAAAAGTTACTTTTTGGATGTCCCATTTTGGAATACTTACCGCTTTCGACTTTTTTTTAGTGAATGGGTGAGTATGTCGTTATCGTTGTCCTTCCGCCGTCTGCGATATCCTTCCGCCGCTGCTCGCAAGACCAGGAACAGGTGAGTAAACTATCTGTGCGGGTTAGGGTTAAGGTCAGGCTGCAGGGGAGGGAGGGTTAGAGTCAGGCTGCCAGGAAAGGAGGGTTAGGGTAGTGAGAGGGGAGGGTTAGGGTTACAATTAGGGAAGGAACTATTTTTTCTTACCATTTAGTAAAACAGAGCTTTCGGTACTCCGTGGATCAATTGCTATGCTCCGTGGATCAATTGCTATGCCTCATCGAGGCAAATCAGATTTTCGTTGCGGGGACCCATACCCGTCTGCCACCTTATCTTTGATTGTCAGACCCAGGTCTATGCGCTCTCTCAATTTGAATGGGATGGGACACAATATCCAGATCTAGAGCTATAAGAATAGCATAAGTCAGTGTCTCCGTCTGTTTTTCAGACTTAAGAGGTTCTGGTAGCCCAATAAATCTCAAATTATTATGATGATGTCTATTTTCTAAATCATTGACCTTTTCAGATAGAAATTTGAATGGTAAGAGCTTGGGAGTCAATAGTGTTTCACATCTCAATTTGGTTATTCTCCGGATCACTGGAACATTGCTCTAGTTCAACTATTCTGGTGGTATTAGCATCAATTCTGGCCATGGATGAATCATACAATGTTTGCATATGTTCTAGTTTTTTGTCCATTAATGACATTAAAAAATTAGACCATCATTGATAACTGCTCTTAATATAGCGGAGTAGGCTCTGCAGTGGTATAGGATGGTAATGGGATCTCCTCCGAGTCACTCCTGGGAGGGTATGACTGAGTGACTTTACTACTCCCATGTTTATTTTTTACTGATTTTGCAGCGGATTGGGCTTGGGTATTTTTTGGAGGTGTTGCTTTCAGGAATTTATCCATGCCCCGTGGGTGATTGAAATATATGCACTAGTCTGTTATTATGGGGGAACAGATATAGGGCCGGATCCAGAACTACATCCGTCTTCCATAGACGGACGTAGTTTAATAAACAGTAGCTACTGGTCATGCGTAGTAGCTATTGTACGTAATCTGCGTATTGTTTCGATACATAGATTGCGTATATGCGGCCTTTTTCCTTTTTTCTCTGAAGTCTGCAAACCAATGTCCCTACTTTATAGAGTGGTTTTAATTCGGCTCCCTCCGTTATTGTACTAATTTGTATATATACCCAAAGAGGCTAGCTTGTATTAAGACATCCCTATTCTGGGTTTCAATAGAATATTATGATTTCACATGTTGCTTGTTTGCACAGTAACACTATTATAAAATAGCGAGTTATAGGATTTGTTCTATGTGAGGAAGGAAGACAGAAGGATAGAAGCAAATAAGTGAAAAGAGAGAGAGAAAAGGGAGAGAAGAAAATGTGTGAGATAAAGAAGTAAAAAGAAAGGGAGCAAAAGAAGAAATACAAGCGGTGACCACCGGTTACAAGTGCAATAAAGTCTGTTACAGTAAAGAGAAAATTGCACCGACCTAGTCAGATATGCACTAATAGGTAATAAGTTATCAATTACACATATCTCATATGGTATAGACAATACAGTAATGTACAGCGTTGCCAATAAAATAAATAAAAAACTCTCACTAGAGTTTTATTAAATGCTAGGCGATATATTAGCCTATATATAACAAACAAGTCCAGTAGCAGAACTTATTTGTTACCCAGTTATTCTCACACTATTAGCAGTGCCATCTTTTCCACTGGGCACAATAGGCAGGTGCCCATGGCCCCACAAGTTTAGGGGCCCTTAAGCACGGCTGCCTGGCTCCAGTAGTCAAGGCATATCAAACTGACTGTCCTGAAAATCAGAAGGCTGGCTGGGACATACATGGAGAGATCAGAAGTGCTGGCTGGACACACACAAAGAGGAGGAGTATAATGATAAAGGGGAAACGTGATAATGAAGTGGAAGCTGTGTGATAAAGGGGCAGTGTGATGCAGGAGGGCACATTTTATGTTTTTCAAAGCTTATAATGTTCAAAACATTTGGTTTCATTTTTATTCTTGTAAATGGGTTTGTGGGGGCCCCTGTGCACTGCTTTGCCCAGGGCCTCGAATGCTGTTAAGACGGCTCTGGCTATTAGTGAGGTAAGATAATAAGGCAGTAGGTTTATTTCAAATATGCTGTAAAACTGTCAGATCTGTGAGGCTCTGAGTGTTGTACAGAAATGTGTGTGAAAACTGCGTTAGCAATTTCCAGCAATAGTGCGTGTCCAGGCAAATAGTGACCTGCGAGCCAGTGGAAGACTTTTTCACTATGATGTGTCCATGACAATTCAAAAAGCAAATACTGTGGCTTATACAAGTTATAATAATGTAGTATGAGGGTTATAAGAATTGGAAGTCTGTATACCTGTTAGTTTCCTGTATCTAGTATAATAAGCTGTCCCAGAAGTGAAAAGATGAAAAAAGTAGCAATACACTTTGTATGCAATTAGTGTAGATATCTCGCATAACTGTAATCTGGGTGGTCCTAAAGGAGAAATCCAACAATATAGGGTAGCTCACCACCGTGGGGAGTCCTGCAGCAGCAAGAGGTTGCACGCCTCTGTGACCTTCCCAGGCCCCAAGTAATCTCCAGTCTCTTACTCTCAGGGGGCTGGATCCAGACTTAAGAAAGAGCTTGAAATTAAGAGAAGAAGGTTACACCTGGGCTAAACCATGTTGATTGCAGGTGGACTAAAGTGAATTGTAATCTTTGTATGCAGGGATATATCTTTGAATTGATTACTGCACACAGGTACTGACCAGCTTTACTATTACACTGTTATTTAGACTTGGGCTGGAAAACATTACCTCTCAACTCTAATACTGTTTGCAACAGATGAAATATTACTCCCCTGAAATCACCATGGTTTAGACTAGGAGTAACATTAGTCTCTTAACTTCAAGCTCCTTCTTAATTCTGGATCCAGCCCAGAGTTATGCAATTGTCAAGGTAAGTACTACTGTACGTTGCTCTACTCCCATGCTCAGCAAGTTAAAATATGCTTAGAGTTTCTCTAAGATGGTGGGTGGAGTCTCTTAATGGCGGCTGAAGGCTCTCTAGGCACACATGATGTAAAGAGTCCTGCAACAACAAGAACCTGTACACCTCTTCGACCTGCCTATTTTCCAAATATTCTCCAGTCCCTTACCCATAGAATTATAAGTGTCAATGGGGTAGATCCGCTTGCAATACGTTTACTCGCGTAGCGTATTTACGCGTGCGTACCTTCTATACACTCCCCTTGGCACACCCCTTGAATGTACGTATTTTGTCCGAGATCCGCTTTCCAAACCCTACCTTACTTACTAACTTTTGCCCATGTAACCGATGTCATCCACTCACATACGTATGAGCAACACGTATTTACACGCCCATACTGTACACTTTAAATACAAACCTCCGCCTACATAGCGTATTTCAGACATATTTTTGACTCACGTAAAATTGGCACGCCCCCACGTAAGAATTTATGTGACACATACGTGAATGGCCCATACGTTTACATTTACGATATGTTACGGAGCATATTTTCTACGGTGCGCATGCGCAGTACTTACCAAAACGCGATTTTACGTGTCCACCACGCGTAAATTCGCTCACAAGCGTTGTTCTGGATCTGGGCCAATGTAAGTGCAGCTGTAGGGTTCTGCTTCTCTCTACTTCCACCCAGCTAGCTGCAGTGCATTTGGAGTTCCTCTAAGAGCGGGTAGATTCTTAAGTCTTATGACCCTGTTTTCTTAAGGAATGCACTGTGTGGGGACCAGGCTGGGGAAAGGCATTATTTCAAGTTAGTGCAAGCATGGGGAGGATTAAGCATAACTGTGGGCTAATGTCATAGTGGGTAAGTGGTTTCACTCTGCAGGCATGCTGTAAAATGTATGTGTGTACCGTCTGTAGGAGTCAAGAAAGACAGGTTCCACCTTGCAATAGGGCACCTCAAAGCTTAGAACTTACATCAGGCAGGTATGTGTGCTGTATGAATCATCCACTACGGTGCTTGTGCAAGATGGCCACCTTTTGCTCAAGAATTACTCTCCCAGTCTGCTGGACGTTCTGCGCTGGGTATTTCGGTTTTAAAGGCACCAGTCTTTAGATGCCACCTCTGGTAACCCGGTTGTCTGGTCGCCTTCTTTGGTCTTAAGTTTGCACTCGGTGCTCGATCCACCGAGATCCAGATAAGAGTGTGCTCCAGGCACTCCAAACCCTGGCTGGGTGTAACTTATATGAAAAAAAGGCCATTAGAGCAGACTGATGGTTGTGGATTGAAACGCAGAGACAGAGCTGTGCTAAAATGCGGCCATGCCAGATGGACCCCAATTGTTACATGCCGTTTGGAATCTCATGGCGGCATGTAAGCTGCTTGCTTTATGTAGTTATAAGCTTCTTGCATGTAACCTCTTTTTTTGTCCCTGAGCTGTGCATCCAGATTGTTGCCTAGTGATCCGGGTGCCAGCCAATGTGCTCGTATTGGCGGTTTCAGCCCCTGTCAGGTTTCGGCCAGCTTCCCTTTTTTGAGTGGTGTGCCTGGGTGCTTGAGATGTCACATCCCCTCTGTTCCTGCCGGATGAGTGATTCCATCTACTCTCCTGTGCATGCACGCTGCGATTGCCATCTTGCAGTGTTCTGGAGTCCACCTGTTGTACTCCTGTTTACATCTGCCACTCTGTGTTTACCATCTCATCTATGTGTGCTCCTCACATTCTTGTGTTATAAAGCTATGTGTGTTCCATCTCTCAGTATGTATTGGTGAGTGAATGTTTACCACTGTGCATTACATCTCTCAGTGTGTATTGTGAGCTTGAGTCAGCCCATCAGACTCTGCTCTCCTGTCTTGCAGTGTATTCTGTTCCACCTGTCTGCATACCTGTCTCAGTCCCCATCCTGGAAGCTGTTGTTCTACCAGGTGTTGTTATCTACCTGAGGGCTCCTTGTATGTTGAATATCTCTAGGGTACTCTGTACTCCTCTGTACCTTCTAGGCTATCTCCCTTCTCTGCCCGCTACCGTGTGTGCTTGGGTTCCGGATTATACAGTATACTGCCATACAGTATTCTTGTATACAAGGTTTCCTGCCTGTGTACTACATTCCAGCACTTCTGTGTGCAAGGGTTCCAGTCAGTGCATTGTGTACCTATACCTTGGTGTGCAAGGGTTCCAGTCCGTACTTTAGTGTATGAGTGTTCCAGTCGGTATTCTTGTGTGCCTGGGTTCCTGTATTGGTACCTACGCTGCAGTTTTCCCTTGGAGGCAATCACTGGGGGCCGCGACCTATCAGGTTCCAGCAGCCCAGACTATCCTCACCATCAGAGGCTCTAGTGAAAACCTGGCCCTGGTTTAGATTCCACACCCCGGTGAGAACCCCTTGGAAAACTGTAACACCATCTGCACTTGAGTATTATTCTGGTAATTACTGTGCTTAACTTTATCCTCTGGTGTATTATATGTTGTTCATCTGCACACCAGGTTTTCTGGTTACTATTGTGCCACCTCTTACCCTCCCGTCTATTTGTTATTTTTGTGCATTGTCTATTCTGCTGGGAATTTTCCAGTCTCCTATATTCAGGCTTCTAGATCTGTCCTTTCTACTCCTGGTCTATACTTACCTCTGCTCTACACGAGTTTGGTCACTGGGGGCCCCGGCCTGCTACTAGTTCACAGCCAAGTCCCAACCATAAGGAGTTTTGGCAAACACTGAGCAGTAGTTAGACTCTGCGCCCTGGTGTATCATTCTCGTAACAGTTATACTCTGGTGGAGCCACAAGGACTAAGCTATTTGATTACCCTACCCTTCTCTTCTAAAGAAGTTCTATTTATGATCATTTACTGCACTAAGAAATAGTGGCAGACATTACAGTAGAGGTGTAAAGAGTTCAGTAAGCAACACTTGCTTGTAAAGTAGGGTACCTAAATTTATTTCTATGCTACTGAAAATTCAGTACTCAGAGAATCTTTCAAACCCCCAACTTTCTGGCTCTAGTTGACCAATCATTCCTACTCATCAAATCTCCTTATGCACTTCACCTTTTTAATTCATCCACCACAGTCTCAAATTATTCTTTATTGTCTTCTTTGTCTAATACATTCAGTTGTTGTTTTACCTCATTACTATATCTCCTATGGGCTTCATATTAACTTTACCTCTTGCCATTCATGTTGTAGCTTAAGCTTTGGAAGTTATATATATTTATTTTCAATCCACAGGTCTATTCAACTCAACAGAATGGGATAACAACAGAAACAGGCACATGAAAAACCTCACAAAACCAGGTAAATACATGACAGTGACACAGCATACACTGTCTAAGTGTTTCAAGCAATAGTATAGCAGCTTTTAAAAGAGAGTGATAAAGTAAACCTTCCATGGAAAACTAATTGTGGACGAAGAACATTTGTGCACCCCATGGTATATCAGAATATTTTGATATGTGGATATAATTTAATAATAAATATGAACAGGTGTAGACAGTAGCATTGTGCAGTCATTTCTTTGGTTGTTGGTGGATGTAGAGCAATTTTTCTAGTTTAGAAATGTAGAGGAACAGAGCTGGAAGTATGTCTTCTAAATATTGGTATATATAGCCCTTCTATGGGATGGACATTCCTTCTATGTGCTGGTGATCAGGGGCCAGATTTACTAAGTTGCAGGTTTGGAAAAGTGGAGATGTTGCCTATAGCAACCAATCAGATTTTAGCTCTCACTTTCCTATTACATACTAGAGAATGTCAGCTAAAATCTGATTGGTTGCTATGGGCAACATCTCCCCTTTTCCAAACCCACATCTTAATTAATCTGGCCCCAGATTCTTACACTCTCTCATTCTGCACATGACAGTGAGTATATTATATGTGTGTGTATCTAATTGTTTATGCTTACATAGTTAAAATTAATATGAAGATATAAACAGTAATAGTGAAGTTTCTATACGAATGTCTTTAAAAAGTAAACTGTAAAACTAAAAAAATTTACAATAAAAAATGACTTTTCCAACTAAGGTCCGCCCACTTTCTATAATCCCCACTCCAACAGACCTGCAATTTTAGGAAATAGGATTTTTATATGCTTCCGCAAATGTGTATTAGTAATTACAAATAAATAGTCCTTGTGTCATAAAAAGATGTTCGCAATAATAGAGAGCAGCATACAGGTAGTGAGTGTGGAAGTTCAAAGTCCAAAATCTTCAATTTTTCTACTTGTTGCTTAACTGGCTCCCATAAATATTCACATCATGAAAGAGAAATAAATAAATAATGTTAAGTCATATGCATAATAAATTGAGCTGTGGTCGGCTAGGTAAAATAAATAATGTACCGATATTTTGAAGTAAAGGGCAGAAGCTCCAATAAAATAAATAGATATTTACTGTAAGAAAATATATGAACATCAATAATTTCTAAAAACAATACAGAAAACATTGAATTGTATTGTTTTCTGGAATGTTTTTCTGATTCTTTCTCTTTCATGATATAAATATTTATGGGAGCCAATTAAGCAATTAAGCAACAAGTAGAAGAATGGAAGATTTTGGACTTTGAACTTCCAAACTCACTACCTGTAAGCCCCTTTTCCTTATTGCAAATATCTTTTTATGACACAAGGACTATTTATTTGTAATTACTAATACACAATACACAGCGCTTTCCCTGAATACCAATATATATTGATATAATTTCTGTTTTAAGGTTGAGACCATTGTGTATGTGGGGGCTGCAGCACTGGTACACTTTAAAGTGGTAGCCACTCGTTTTTTATATATTTAGCTTCTGCAAATGTGTCTGTGACAACAGAGGATCCAGATCTGTCTTGTGATAATGCCGCCTGCACATGTGTGAAAGGATCTTTACGTATTGCACTGTATCTAGTTCTTTAATGATTACCAAAAGAACAGCAAATCAACCAAAATGGGGAAACAAGAGGAGTATAGTGTTGCCCTGAAACAATAAAACTTAACTTTTAATAATGTTGTTTAAAATTCATAAATAACTATTAAAACATAAAACCATAGGCGAAAATATTCAACAATTTTTGTTCTGCTAATACATGTTAAATGCCTGCTTGACTAGTTGTTGATATTACATTTTCCAAAGTGATATTTAATGTCAAGAAGGAAACTTGTAAAGTATGCAATTAAATCCACATCAGAAAAAAAAACCAAATATTCTCTATGTAATCAAATATAGTGCCATTGCATATATATGCAATTCAATACCACCACGTTAAAAAACATGCATGTAAGAAATATCACGCACAAGTATCATAATCACATTTGTAAAACAAAACATTTGGTGTATGACAGGGTTTAAACTGAAGAGGATATTAAGTGTCTAAATTGGACACATAATATATAAAGGTTGCACATGTCAAAGGAGTTAGAGTATTGAAATTCTCAATATACAAAAGCCCACTCTACTGGCCCTGAGCAATGAGTGCCTGTCTGCCTCACGGCAGAACTTCGCCTTCGCTACTGCGCATGCGTGGTAGCTATTGTATGTAATCTGCGTATCGTTTCGATAAGTAGATTGCGTATATGCGGTCTTTTAGACCTGGATCTACCCCATGTGTCCAATTTAGATACATAGGACCTGATTCACACATTTAAGAATCTTCTTAAAATAAGAACTTAAAGTCACACCTGGGCTAAACCATGGTGATTGCAGGGGAGTCATATTTCATCTGTTGCAAACAGTATTAGAGTTGAGAGGTGATGTTTCCTAGCCCAAGTCAAAAATAACAGTGTGATAGTAAAGCTGGTCAGTATCTGTGTGTAGTAAGCAATTCAAAAGATCTATCCCTGCATGCAAAGAATACAATTAAATTAATTCCCCCTGCAATCAACATGGTTTTGCCCAGAAGTGACTTTAAGTTCTTGTTTTAAGAAGATTCTTAAGTGTGAATCAGGTCCTTAATTTGGAAAATGTAATTTTAACAACTAGTCAAGCAGGCATTTAACTTGTATTAGCAGAACAAAAATTGTTGAATATTTTCGCCTATGGTTTTATGTTTTAATAATTATTTATGAATTTTACACAACATTAATAAAAGTTAAGTTTTATTGTTTCAGGGCAACACTATACTCCTCTTGTTTCCCCATTTTGGTTGATTTGCTGTTCTTTTGGTAATCATTAAAGAACTAAATACAGTGCAAAACATAAAGAACTTCCTGTCTCTCTCCCTTTCCTTGTTCTCATAAATATAAGGATTAAGTATATGCACCCCATTATTCTATATGTTTATATTGATTTAGTTCTTTTATTATTTTTGATCAGTGCTTCTCATATTTTTCCTTTATTTACATGTGTAACTTTCCAAGACTTGAATGAAGGTTCTATTTATGGTCATTAAATGCATAAAAAATAATGACAGACACTACACTGTCTTTTAAAGTAGGGTACCTAAATGTATTTCTTTGCTACTGAATCTGAAAATTCAGTGTGGAAACCACTTACTTTGAAAGGTAACTTAATTCTCTCTAGCTCACAGATTATTTTAACCCCTTTTTTGGTTCTGGTTGACCAACCTATTTATCAAGTCTCATTATGCCCCTTCACCCTTTAATTCACCCACCACAGCCTCAATTTATTAGAGTTGGGATGGTAATGTCTGGTTGCCAAATACTTTCAGTTGTTTGTTTTGCCTCATTTCTATATCTACTTTGTGCTTCAGTCGAGACTAAACTTTAGACGCTTTATATATTGATTCTTAATCCACAGGTCTATTCAACTTAATGGGATGGGATGAAACAAGGGATTGGTTGTGGAGTTGGTTAAGGAAGAAGAAAAATACAGGTAAATACATGACAGTGTCACAGCACATACTGTAGAAGTGTTTCAATTTAGAATATTGTACCTATTTGAGCACCAAGATAAACACAGATAGCAGCTTAAAAAAGAAAGTGGTAAAGTAAGTAATAACAAACAAAAGATAAAGGAGCGCTTAGATAGTAGAATATTTACAATTTATTACAATTGTATCAAAACAATATATTCCTAATGCATGGCAGTTGTAAACTATTCACAGCTTAATTGCTCACCAAAGGTACCATGTGGATTTAGATTCAAGCGTCATAAAGTTAATAATATCAACTTTAAAATGTACTCTCCAAAACTAACACCACACAAGCTTGTTACAATTCTTGGCTATATATTTAATAGTGCAGTATAGTAAAGATATTCACTTTGTAAGCTATTCAATATTATATCACTCTATTGTGATAGAGATATTGCAAAAATTAGTTGTTGTGATGCTTGGGAAGGTCGTTTTTATAAAAAGATGATAATAATGACTCCTTAATGATGCAATTATTCTTGTGTGGTTGCGCGGTGAAACGCGTCTGTTTGTGTTAAAATTGACTAACATGGATGCTTTTAAGTAACTGTGATCAGTTCTAATCTATGATCTAGAATCCATTCAATTTAGGAACAGCACTCATTGACATTTTACCACTGGGAGTAAGAAGTTGTGGATCCATCTGGTAAAAGCAACTGATTCTGATATAGCAAGTGCTGGTATTTGAAGTTTTAAATGACATATGTGATACATATGTGCCGCAGGTTGGGGTAATCATCTTTAGATGAGACTGTTTCAAAGCACTTTTGTGCCAATGTACTATACCTCTGTTTGAGTAAGCATTACTCCGGATGTTGCTTATTGTTAATATCTAATTTATCAATACGTATAAAGGATTGAAATCTTTACCTCCAGTGAATGATCATCCATGGCGATCCATGGTTTGTAAATAGTATCAACTTCATTTTCATGCGATAATTCCCATTTTCACATGAAAATGCTCATTATTGCATGAAAATAGAGTTAGTAAATAGAGCCGTTTATCTTGCAGTCCATAGTGGCAACAGAGAAAATAAGTGATTCTCAAATACATTCATTGTGCAGAATAGAATTTACCTGTTGTCCAAAAGAAACATTTTGGAAAGCTTTCAGTATTTTTAGATCTTGCTTAGTGACTATAAATAGCAGCATTTGTAAAGAGTTTAGGAATTTTGGATATTCAAATGAATACTTACTTTCTTCAATTCTCCAACTTCTTAACTCTTCACATTGAAATTGGAAAAATGTCTTTTAAATGTTTCCAGTTTATATAAAGTAATGGATATAGCTATTTTCATAATATGTATATCTAAGGTTCTTAATAGGAGTTCCAATGCTATATTAACACTGTATTAAAAAGTAGAGTATAAAAGGGAAAGCCATGTCTGCTTTTTTTGCCTAACTGAAACCTTAATGCATTTGCTAACTGTTAAACCGATTGTAAGTTGGTCCATAGGTGGTTCTATATAAATCAAGAAAAGTTGGATCCATTATTTTACGTGAATAGATATTAGTTAGGCCCTTTCTAATCTGCGCCTGTTCATATATCAAGGCCACTGCCATCTCACATTCCCATTGTATCACCTGAGCTCTTTAGCAATAGAGACATAAATATATTTAATACATGCACTAAAATCTTGCAAAGCATACATAGAGAGGAACGACCTATGGAATCAACTATAGATATATTCATTGCATGCTGTTTA
Organism: Limnodynastes dumerilii; assembly: GCA_011038615.1. NCBI lineage: Eukaryota > Metazoa > Chordata > Amphibia > Anura > Limnodynastidae > Limnodynastes > Limnodynastes dumerilii. The sequence continues at coordinate 46,034 of WWET01006146.1, forward strand.
GGGTAACCCACCCTAAAGATAAACAAGCATCATTTATTTAATGTCCTCTTTCTGCATGTGGGTAATATATATTACTTTAATGGATTATTTTCAGATGAATACTGGGAAACTTCTCCTTTGATGAGAGGAAGTCCTGTGAAAAGCCACTGTCATTATACAGGTATGAGGGAATAATCTCAAAAAACATGAAGAATAACACCAAACACGATGTAGAGCAATGGAGACTAGGCACATTCATTTCTTCATTTATTAACACTTCATTATTGTTAAATAACAATTGGGCAATGTGATTTTCTTGTATCTCTTCATCCTGTATTTTCAGTTTGTCCATTTACCTCAACCAGGACATCCTATATTTGCATTATATGGCTGAATGAAAAGACCCAATGTAAATGAGCAGCACTAGCTTTAGGTTTATGCTGACATTTCAGACTATATAGAAGCACTTTATGTGCACAGAGAAAAGACCCTGCATGTATGAAACATTCCTCCAGCAAGACAGGCACACACATAGGTGCCGCTCTACTTGAATAAACATGAACAAGCCACGCTGCAATGTGAGAGGTGCAAATACATTTAATTCTACTGCATGTATTGAAAATACTACACCTTTTCATTCACTACAGAATTCCGTACAGCTTTATTTTTACACTGCAATTAGAGTTGAGCTTGATTGTCAATGTGCAAATGTGTTCCATTTTTAGCAGTTGCTTCCAACTCTGGATCATGGTCTCCTAAATTAGTACATGGTTTAGCTTTAATAATGTATTCAATTAAACATAAGTTAATGTATTTTTAAAATTTTCCCATATTTAATGCAGTAAGTTCATTAAGTTTTATTACATTTATTATCATGATTCTAGAAATGCAGATTCTTCCCAAAATGTAACATAGGTTTTAATCAGCTGTGGAACAAGTGAGTGGTGGGTCCAGCAAAAATATGCTTTCAAGCTCTCCAGCTGCCACCCAATGCCCATTCACTGGGATTGTGCAATGAAGGCCTTGCATGATAATTACATCTTCCATGACCTCCTCTGTAGCTCCCTTCCAGGGTTGTTTGAACTGTTGCTAGGCAGCAGTCAGCTGGTAGTGGCATGCTGTCAATTGTGAGGGATTTTTCTAGAAAGTTCAGTTGGAAGGGACAGTTGGTGTGAGGTGATCTGAGGGGAAGCAGTAGTGAAGTGAAGGAGAAAGTGGCATAGGAGCGAAGCTGTTTTGGAGTGAATACTTAAGCCGGGGGTGCTTAGAAAGTGCGGTGAATAACCAGTCTGACAGAAAACAGTGTTAGAAAGAAAAGTGGAGACACTGGTCAAGTGAAAGTATAAAGATCATAGAAAAGGTGTCGTCTATTTGGTGAAAGTCAGATCGAAGGAGCTGTAAAGAGTGCTGGAGAGAGAGGCAGCTGTGAGGCAGAGGTAGAGACGAGGTACAGAGCAGCTGAGAGCAGAGTGCCAGAGAAAGCCAAACCAGCTGAGAGAGAGAGACAGGCCAGTGATCGGTGGCAATAGAAAGTGACAGCGTGTGAGAGAGGGAGCCGGAGAGAGAGAGACTGAAAGAAAGAAGCTAAAGGGACAGCAGAGAAA
>WWET01006146.1:64328-76042 GCA_011038615.1 Limnodynastes dumerilii
ATATATATTGGCCTTCCAGTTTCCTGGTCCTACCCTGAGGCTATTATGCTGGACACATGTGTCTTCTACATATGGGTCTAAATATCAGCACGTGCTCCAGCCTCTCATTGAGTGTTAGTCATTGGTGCTGTTTTCCATATTTGCCCCCTATGATTATTCCTGGATCCTGTATGCAACCACCTTGTACTTCTCTTTTTTGGATATTTCCAGCTAATACCCCTTTACATCACCACCAAATACCTGGGTTTATGGCCAAAATCCTGGAAATGTATTGATGATGTGAAACCTCCCTTTCTCAACTACCTGGGTCTAATCACCTGGGATTCAGACCCGGAAAAAAGAAGGGTTTTTCCCAGGTCGCACACAGGTAGGGTGGCAATGTGAAAGGTCCCGGGTTGTTTATCAAGTCGGGTTTTTCACATTGCCTCTTTATTGGCTAGATTGGTTTACTATTGCTAATAGTAAACAATTCTGTTTGGATAAAAAAAAAATTGCAACTTATAGGGCATGCTGATGCTTGAAGTGCTACAAGCACCAGCATGTCCAAGGATGCCAGGGCATGCTGGCGCTTGGAGTACCACAAGCACCAGCATTCCATATCATCCTGTGCCACACACAACAAAGTAATGACACCCCCTGGATGCATAATAAAATATAAGGCTGGCCCTTAACATAAAAAAAAAAACTTTCAATACATTACATAGATTAAAACTTTTAATTTAAAAATTATTATTCTAAACATTAGTTATTAAATACATAAAATAAATTAAATGCATTACAATTATTAATAAAAATAAGTACTTACCAGCTTGTATGGGATCCAATCTTGTAAGCTTTTAATCCGTGGGGGAGGTCTTGGCAAAAAAAAAACCCTTTGAGAGCAACTCATGTCCTGCAAGCAGAACATCCTGGCGCTAATGACAGCTCTGCTGTCATTGGGTTCTATTGATACCCTTGGCCAGCATGGGAAATCACCCTTGGCATGCTGGTGCTTGTAGCACTACAAGCATCAGCATACCCTGCCGCATTTAAATTCACAAAACCCGGGAAATTCATGGGTGACATGAAAGGGTCAGAGCCAGGAATTTCCCAGGTTTTTGTGGACTTATAATGCAGCTTATTTTTTTGGATCCGACATTTCCCTATGATAAACCCTGTGGTGATGTGAAAGGGGTATAAGACTATCCCTAAGTGTATTTGTAAACTCCTATATTGTATGTATTGGCTCTGTGAGCTGTGGTAATTCTGTAAGACTATTCCCAGATAACCTTTGTCTTTTATACCATGTATCTTAAAAGTTTATCCCTGTTTACATTAGTGCCATTTATTTTGTTGATTTCAGCTCCAAGTTCTAAAGTATATTTTACTGAAAGCTTATACTACACTAACATTTACTACATTACATTTACATTTACTATGTTTTTCTTTGTATTTATGCACTTATAAACTTTCAAGTCTGTTCCCACCTTCAGGGGGCTCTGGTGAATTTCAAACCCTTGGTTAGACTGTGCGCCCTGCTGAGCTCTCTACTATACACATAAGTAATGTTCACAAACCGAGTTAAAGGCAATAGCCTAGTAGTCAACATTAGTAATTTGATTTTGTTCTTTCCCATAAGCTTTGTGGCCTACGAATCAGTCATGTCATCCAAATCCATTCAGTGGCAGGCCCACTACTGTTTGTGTTTTTGTGTGTGTTTTTATATAATATTGGTACAGACACACTGCCACAAGCGCTCTTTTACACATTTTATTTATTTATCTGGAACAAGGGGATTTGAAGTATGAGGGCGCAACTCTAAAATAATAACGAGCAGCCAATACACCTGTGGAGTCCACCTATCTCCACTAAATAGAAAAACAAAAATTGATATCGTGGTGAGGGCGCTATTAATTAAAATACAATATAATAAATATAACAGAAGGATGGGGAATAACCTGAACTAAAAAAGATTCCAGGTAGAAAAAATAAAATAATAAACAACCCTTTCTGCAATTCCCAATATATAGGCTGTATTATCCAAGACTAATGGGAATACAGCGGTATTCAAAGGATACAAATGGTACACTAATGTGGCAATTTGTATCTTCTTAAAGATACAAACTGGATACCTTCAATCCTTTAGTTGATATGGTACTTAATGTAGCAATTTACAGAAGTAAACTGGATACTCTATACCTTAGCTCAATAGACAAAGAGTAAAAGCTTTAAACATAGGCATAAATAAACTTAAATAGCAATAATTCCTAAAATCTCGTAGCATAGCATGCAATAAAATAGTCCAGTTGAATAGCACGGAATAATACAGTTATCTATCATTAGAGATTCTCACAGTTCTGGAATAAGTTCTAATCCTCAGGATGGGGATGAATGGTGGTAACAAATGTCCGTTAAGGTAAACTCTTCCGTGGATGCCAATGTACAGTTTAAATCCTTATTCCTCCAAGAGGGGACCCCTATCAGGGAACAGCCTCCGGTCCCCCGAGGGGGGTTGTGGAAAAAGAGAGAAAGGAGAGCAAGTGGATGAATAAAATACAATTTATTATAAAAAAACTTCTAAACAACAAAAACAAAAGGTGAAGGGAAGGCAGGATGGATCGTACCTAGCGCGACGAGACGCGCTCTCAACAGACAGGCAGCACGTGGATGACAAGGTCCCGGGCAACGGCTGAGTGACTGGAGGAGGCAGGTCCAACCAGCAAATTCCTTCGTACGGCACACACCCCCCGTCGACGCGTTTCGAATGCTAGATTCTTTCTCAAGACAGTGGGGATGTGTGATCCGGATAGGTATTTAAAAGCATAGAGAATTCCGTCATGAGGTCAAAGTTCATACATGAAATAAAGGCTGATATAGATCTCCGTGATTGTGTCCTCCTGTCTCCTTATTTGCAATATTTAAAAACCATGTATACTGAAGGAACAACCAATCTCCAAAATATTCGCTTGGTAGCAAGTTAAAGAATTTAGCGAGGTACTTACAATTTGCATAGTTCAAACATATAGTACTTTACAATGAGAATAACCTGGAAAATATAGCATTGTTTTTGGTGATACCTACAATTTATATAACTAAAACACAGGATATACAATAACTAAGATAAGCTTACAAAGACATTTCTCTAATTAATTAGTGCAGTTTAAGTGCAAGTGCAAATATAAAACTATTTTTATAATACATATCTTTTGTATTTACACATGATATTCAGTAAAATAAAAAATAAAAAATTCTTATATGAATCCAAATTTATTTTCCCTCTATTAAACCAATCTTACTACTAAAAATAGGCGCACAGTATTCCGAAGAAATACTAGTGGTACTCTTTGTAGTGTTTTAAAGTAAAGTGCCAGTGCAAGCATATTAAATACTCAGGGTCCTTTTTTTTAATAACCTAATTCAAAATTAAATACATAAATATTGACAATATATATAAAGGACCTCCTATTCAGTGTTATATTATTTGTGGTGCAATGAGAGACATATGATATCAAAAGTGAAAAGTATAAAGTAACACATTGGAGAATAGTAAACCCTATTTACACACGATAAACAATAAACTAAAATTCTTAGAAATCTTATGTGAATCCAAATAAGTTTGCCCTCTATTGGACCAATCCTATTCCTAAAAATAAACGTATAATATTGTGGAGAACTACTATAGTTTTTAAAGTGCTTTAGATTAAGGTGCCAGTGCAAACCTATTACAATACTCGGGATCCTATATTGAAACCTAATTCAAAATTAAATACATGAATATTTAAAAATATACAAAAATATATAAAGGACCCCCTCCTAAATATTATATTCTATTAGTATTGCAATGGAATAAATGTGGTATCAAAAGTGAAATGTGTAATAATCAAACAGGAATACTCTCTAATCCTGTTACAAAATAAAGTGTACAGTATCAACTAAGGTATATTCAAATCTAAAAGACCCCTTTTCCAAGTAAACATTCATTATTATTCACTGATTCTGCATAAAACGAAAAGATGTAAAAATAGGGAGATACCTGAATAAATACAGATAGGATAAAACTAATGCTAAATAAATGTAACTAAAATTTAAAACCGGAGGACTACAACAGCTCAAACCCTTTCATTATGTGTGAATGAACATGGGTCTAATTAGAAAGAGTATCATCCTGGAGGTGGACTGAACCACTAAATATTATATTGGAACCCTACAGGTTCATATACTATTAGGTTGAAATATAAATGATGATAACTGGAATTTATTCCCATGGTCCATCCTTTTCCAGAATTACTCAAAAGTGGACGTAAATGAATGTATGGTAAATTAAACGGGAGAAAATATCTCAAATATAAAATAAAGAACAGAGTGGTATATAGGGACCTTACAGATATCCACTTACCCAAAATTATATCCTCTTCCGAGGTCCGTCTTTGATACCTAGTATTCTCTGGTGGTTCCCCTTCCAGGTACTGGCCAGGCCTATCGCTGCTTCCAAGATCGGACGTATTTGGGCATTGACAGGATAGTATGACTGTAGACAGCTCTTGTACTCAGAAAGTGGAAGTCTTGGGAACCGAAGTGGTGATTCTGTATAAAGTCCCAACAGGTCCTATATAAACTAAAGAAACCATTTTAATTTAAAATCTATGTTATGGCCCATGGGGATTAGGGTCTTCAGATCGAAGATCCATTTCATTTCCGCCTGGGCCAAACGGGTTTCCAAATCCTTTTTTCTCCAGTTGGGGGATATTTTTTGGATTCCTAGAAACCTTTTAATTTCTTTTGGTGAGCACTTATGGGTATCTTTAAAATGTTTGGATAGAGAATGCTCTAACTTCCCCCTTTCAATATTGTAGATGTGTTCTTTCAATCGGACCTTCAATGCCCTAGAGGTCTTACCCACATAATATTTCCCACATTTACATTCCACTAAGTATATAATGTTCTTAGTATGACATGTAATAAAATCTCTAATTTTATGTTCAACCCCATTGACCACAAATTTTTCCACTTTCTTATCTCCTTAGTATATAAACCTGTAGGGTTCCTATATAAATTTTAGTGGTTCATCCACCTCTAGGATGATACTCTTTTCAATCAGACCCATGTTCAATCACACATAATGAAAGGGTTTGAGTTGTTGTAGTCCTCCGGTTTTAGATTTTACTTACATTTATTTAACATTAGTTTTATCTTATCTGTATTTATTCGGGTATCTCCTTAGTTTTACATTTTTTATTTTATGCAAAATCAGTGAATAATAATGAATGTTTACTTGGAAAAGGGGTCTTTAGATTTGAATATACCTTAGTTGGTACTGTACATTTTTATTTTGTAACAGGATTAGAGAGTTTTCCTGTATGATTATTACACATTTCATTTTGATATCACATTTATTCTATTGTATTACTAATAGAATATAAAATTTAGGAGGGGGTCCTTTGTATATTTTTGTATATTTTTCAAGATTCATGTATTTAATTTTGAATTAGGTTTTAATATAGGACCCTGAGGATTGTAATAGGTTTGCACTGGCACCGTAATTTAAGCACTTTAAAAACTATAGTAGTTCTTCACAATATTGTACGTTTGTTTTTAGAAGTAGGATTGGTCTAATAGAGGGTAAACTAATTTGGATTTATATAAGATTTCCAAGAATTTTAGTTTATTGTTTATCGTGTGTAAATACAATTTTTCAATGTGTTACTTCATACATTTCACTTTTTGATACCATATGTCATCTCATTGCACCACAAATAATATAACACTGAATAGGAGGTCCTTTATATATATTGATAATATTTATGTATATAATTTTGAATTAGGTTTTAAAATATAAAAAAAAAAAAATAGGACCCCAAGTATTTAATATGCTTGCACTGGCACTTTACTTTAAAATACTACAAAGAGTACCACTAGTATTTCTTCGGAATACTGTGCGCCTATTTTTAGTAGTAAGATTGGTTTAATAGAGGGAAAATAAATTTGGATTCATATAAGAATTTTTTATTTTTTATTTTACTGAATATCATGTGTAAATACAAAAGATATGTATTATAAAAATAGTTTTATATTTGCACTTGCACCTAAACTGCACTAATTAATTAGAGAAATGTCTTTGTAAGCTAATCTTAGTTATTGTATATCCTGTTTGAGCTATATAAATTGTAGGTATTACCAAAAACAACGTTATATTCTCATTGTTAAGTACTATATGTTTGATATATGCAAATTGTAATTACCTCGCTAAATTCTTGTACTTGTTACCAAGCAAATATTTTGGATATTGGTTGTCCCTTTAGTATACATGGTTTTTTAATATTGTAAATAAGGAGACAGGAGGACATAATCACGGAGTTCTATATCAGCCTTGATTTCATGTATGAACTTTGACCTCATGACATTAGTCTTGGATAATACAGCCTATATATTGGGAATTGCAGAAAGGGTTGTTTATCATTTTATTTTTTCTACCTAGAATCTTTTTTAGTTCAGGTTATTCCCCATCCTTCTGTTATATTTATTATATTGTATTTTAATTAATAGCGCCCTCACCACAATATCAATTTTTGTTTATTTATCTGTTTGTTGATTTTTAGGGTTTGTGAAACTCTTACAAGTTTTAAGGTCTAAGAACTTTTTAGTGGTTGTTCCTTCTTTTACATTAACTCTCCCAAAATATCTGGGAGCCTTCAGAATTTTGTGCATTTTAGGCAATATGGTAAATCTCCCGCACTGAAGCTTCAAACTCCGTCTCTCAGTGTTGTAAATCCTGGTGTGATACCCGGCAAGCTGGTGTGAGGGGATATGGGTGCGTTGGTACTAACTCAGTTGGAATACAGATGTTCTCACCTTCTGACCAACCGTTGTTGGTCCCTGATCTCACTGCAGGTTCTTATGGGGTATTTGGAGAGGTAAGAGGGTTCAGGTTGAAAACGGACACTTAAATAGGGAATAGTCTCCACTTAAGGGAATTTATTAAGTGGGTAAAAAAAGGAAAACAATGCATATATTCTACAGTATATGTAGATAAACTGCAGTTTTACTTTTTCAACAAAAAAAATAAACTCAAGCGCTTTAAATATAGACAGTAATGGGCAGCCCGTCTCAAGTCAAGTTAGAGGCTTGTCAATAACTAAATCAAAGAAACAACAGTATGAGACTATAGCGCTTAAAATATGGACAGTAATGGGCAGCCCGTCTCAAGTCAAGTTAAAGGCTTGTCAATAACTAAATCAAAGAAACAACAGTATGAGACTATAGCGCGACAAAATATATTAAAAGAAAAATAGCTAACTCCTTGATACCAACAATCTTACAATTTTATTAAATATAAATACATAAAAACATATTAGTGTTCCTGCAATATTATACCAATAATGGACCGTTTCCAGACTACCGGACGTATTACATATATGTCCGGGGTTAAGCGTTTTTACTACTACGCATGCGTAGTAAATTTTTTACGTAATCTACGTATCTTTTCCTTATGTAGATTGCGTATATGTGGTCTTAAAGATGTAAGGAAAAGATACGTAGATTACGTTTAAAATTTACTACGCATGTGCAGTAGTAAAAAAAGCTAAACTTGGGACATATATGTTATACGTCCGGTAGTATGAATACGGTCCAATATCACTAAACACCCTAGCCATAGGTAAAGTGATAAAATGATCTGAAACCAGTGAAGGACCGATGGATGCACAGAGTGCAATAATCATCCAAATACTGAAGTCTATTTGAGAGAACGGTAGTAGTAGATATCACATGTGGTTGAGAAAAGTGGTTGGAATGTAGTGGACTGAAACGCAATAAGTTGGAAAAGTTCCTTGAATAATAAACGGCACACCAGTCTTAAATAGATTGATAGAGGCAACTCCTATGGAGTCCTGACCCCGGATTGAGGGGAGTCCCGAAATGCAAAAGACTGTATGCTGTAAATATCATTAACATAATGGAAATCCAGACTATCTAAGAGCAATAGGCGTTGAACATATCCCACCATCAGTTTATTAGAGGACTTGGAATAATGTTTGGGTCAGTGGGCGCATCAAACACTATTTACATGGATGTAACGTGTTCCGTGTTTTCTGTGTCTTGCACACTCAGGGCTCTCTCTCTTTGCGGAGGATGTTAAATTTCAACTGAACAGGGGGGACCCCTGACACGCTGGCCTCTTCTCAACATATGCTGCTGTAGCTATAGTGCAACTATACCATAGTTGCCGACTCTCCCGGAACGTCCGGGAGACTCCCGGAATCCAGGGAGATCTCCTAGACTCCCGGGAGAGGACCCTTTTCTCCCAGAGGCAATAGACTGTATTGTCACATACACAGTGCCCGGACCGCTGCATCCAGGCACTGTGTATGTTTTGCTATGGCCATAGCAACACATACACAGAGCCTGGACGCAACTTGTTTTGCATAAATCGCGTCATTAAGCCCCGCCCCTCGCTGTAATCTATGGCTTCTTTCAAGGTTCTCTCAGAGGGAAGCTTTCAATTGTCGGTAACCCTGTATTATACACACGTAAATGCACACGTAGAGATAAGGGTGCTGTCACGTTTCCTTCAGTTTCTATTCACTGCACATTTGCTTTTGTTTACTTTCTGCCTTTCACATGATTTCCTCTACCTCTGCACCTCCTGGTGCTGCAGACTTACCTCTCAGGTTCTGCTGATTGCCTTGCTTGATTCCCTCTCCACCTTGCCTAGTTAAGGCTCTCTCAGACAGCACTTTGGTGTCAGAGCAACAGCTATCCTGCCTGCTGTTTGTATACTAAGTTCGATCCTGTGCTTTGGCTCCCTGGTTCCTGCTTATGTTTCACCGTCTGGTTCCTGGTTCAGTACCGTTCCTGTATCTCTGGCTCCAGCTAGCTCCAGTCTTATCATCGTTTCAGCCTCTGTAGCAGTGTCTCCATTACCTGCAACTACTACTTACACTGTCCTTGGATCTTGCCTCACTGTACCAGTGTCTGTGCGCTTGTCCAGAGGGCCGCAACCTGCCCCTTTCCTGCAGCCAAGTCCATCCCCGCCATCAGGGGCTCTGGTGAATACCTGGTTTGGGGTTACACTCTGCGCCTCTGGTCTGGCATGCTCCGTTTATGGACCCGCGCTGAGCTTGGTGAGTGACAGGTGCCCTATGGAGTCATGAGTAACCCAAAACCCGTCCGTGTGAGGGGAATGTCATGGGTGTTGCTTTGCAACTTACATGCGTATAACTGTGTACCATAAATTAACGGATCTGTGAATACGGCCCAAAGAGTTAATGTAGAGACATAAAAACAAATGTTGGAAAGATAATCATTACATTTAATTGGTAAACTAAAAATACAAAGGCATGATAGTTACACAATTAATTAACTTAATTACAGCAATCTAGGCATTAATTTACGTTTTAACTAGTTTTCAGTTCCTAAATGTATGCATGATTCATAGTGCCTCTAGCACGTTCTTTCTCAAAAATATGCATGACACACTTACATATGGATATGCACGCACGAGTGTTGGGGGTGTGATATAAGTCAATCTGTAGCGATGTATGAATTGCAGCGGTGGATAATAGGCTTGCATATTTTTGCGAGCGTACACAAATTTACTTGTATGACACTATGACTAATAGCATTGATGGACGGGAATGGCACTTCATGATGCAATTTGCAGTAATTTCGGACCGGATTCACACTTATGATTTTGCTACTTTTCCGTGCATATTTTTAGGTACAGTTGAACTGTATATGCGTAATAAATTTTTTACGCAAGCATCTTAGGATTTAGGCACGGAAGTGCTTTGCGCACGGATTTGTAAAACGGACTTAGTGACATATGTACGGAGGGGCATGGTTGTCTTCCACATTACTATGGAAAATTTGAAGTTTCATTCATTATTTTTATTGGATTATGTTAGTCATGCAGATGTTTTTCCCTATGGCATCTAGTACAGCACTGTGGCTCACTGGGGCTGATTCAGGGTCACGACCAACTGCTCAAAGAGATGTAAATCTTGAAACTGGACAAATTATTACTGCATTGTGAGGGGTGAAAATGAATCTATGTTTTTACCTGCAGGTAAAATACTGGCTGATTTTGTTTCTTCCAGACAAATACTGAACAAGTAAATGGGCATAATTGTCCTGTAAATAACCATTGCTAATTACTCTCCTTACAGCCTTTTTCCATGTGGAAAACTAACTCCAATTAATTATTTTATTTATTTGTTTCTGATTCAGATGGTAAACCTCAAGTGGATCCATCACTTGCCAAAGTTCCAGGGTTTCACCTCTGCCCATTACCAGGTAAGAAGAAAAGAAGTACTGAAAGACAAGCTAACTGTACATACCCAGCCATGGGGTATGAGCGTTTTTGAAATATTTGGTTTTACTGGCTGGAGTTTCAAGCCATGGAACAATATAAAAACATAATAAATCATTTCCACCCTTCTTGATTAGCAGGCAGTTCTATAAACTAGGGTTGGCGAATTGAGACCTCACACCATAATATAGACTTAACATTCTGAAACGGGCACTATGCGACTAACAAGGGTAGCATATCCTAGTATCCGGATCCTTTCTGGGATTTCACCTCCTCTAATCCTTTCCTACTCTATTCTCCCCCCTCTCTCCCCCCTCGTCTCTTTTCTTTCGTTTCCTTCTTTCTTTTCTTTCAAAGTAAATAACACAACCCAACCGAGAGTCAAACTGAATCTTATTTACGTGCCTTATCATGAGTTATAGCTATTTACCCCGACTGATCATTGTTTGTTATGAGCTATAACATATGTTAAATGATATAATATCAACAGCTGTAACCTGGAAATGTTTATGATGACACTTTCTGTTATTGTATGTTAAATGACAATTTACAAACAAATTAACTGTGCATGTTAAATGTATTATTATTAGCATTTATTCATAATGATCCACAAGGTATGTGTGTCGCTGTACAGAGAAGCATAGAATGTACAGTAGAGACATACAGAGCAAAATAATTAACAAACACAGTAAATAGATAAACTGACTAACATGGTATGATAGGGTAGAGGAATGCATGGCAAGGTAGTAATGCAGAGGAAAATTGTAGCAACAGAGGTGACACCAGACAGAGATTGGGTAAGGAGAGATGGGTGCTAAGTAGCACTAATTAGGGCAGTGACAGGCAGGAACTTAGAGTTGGGAGAGTGAAGGTGGAGGTGATAACACAAGGTCAGTGGAACCTGCTCATGAGAGCTTACAGTCTAAAGGGAAGGGTATACTTACAGCGGAGAGGAAAAGAATGGAGGAACTAGACAACTGATCTGTGTGGTCTAGAGAAAGAAGGAGAGGTAAAACCATTCTTAAAAATATGCACGCAAATAGCAGCAGCTTCTTAACTGTGAATCAGGTATTCTATGTCCTATGTCTCTCTGCTCCTCTTCATAACGTAACTTCGACTGTTTGTACGTTCTGCACATGTGCACGGCAGATGTTACGCATCGTAACTCTGGTCGGTTGTAACTATTTTGTAACTATTTCGCAAATATGTACGAAGGGGCGTGTCAATCCTACTCTAGTCGTAATTACGCAATGGAGGTGGAGGGAGCCATTTAAAGTGTACAGTACGGGCTGGGTTCGGCAGTTACGACCATCAGGATGCTACATACGAGCACGGTTGCACTTTGAAAAGTTAAGGTAGGGTTTGGTAGTCGTAAAAAAAAGGTAAATTACGACCTGAGGGGAGTGCCCGGTACTTACGATTGCGTAAA
>WWET01006147.1:0-12621 GCA_011038615.1 Limnodynastes dumerilii
CTTTTGTTATTTTATATGTGTACGCACTATTTCAATGTAGTAACTACTTTATATCTATATTTAGCAGTGTACTATACATAATATTTCACCAATTTAGAATTTTAATATATCTATTAAAAGAATTGTGTTGGTTAGATTTCCTATAGTTTAGTTTGAGGTTATCAGTTGGTTCTTTTACTACTACTATATATACACCAATTTTTAGCGAGTTATATTCCCAAAGGTGTGCAAAGCATTTAGTCTTATTTTCTCTGGTTGGTTCTTTACCAGCTTTGTTTCTTAATTACAATCTTAACTGCTACAAAGCTATTTAAACAAAGGACATTTTGCTGATAAAACAGATAATACACTTTAAAAAGTATATTTGCCAGAAGCTAAAGATTAGGGATATGAAATTCATTTATATTTTCTATGTTCACGATTTTTTTTTTTAAGTAAGCCTATATAAAGTTAATAGAATAAAAACTCATACATCACTCATAGTGAAAATTTTGAACATCTCTGGCAGAATGACGGGAGCAACCAAAGGCATCTGTGTGTCTGTAACCTCCCTAGTAAATTCTGTTTAAAAAGAAAAAAAAAGGTGAACAAGTACAGTTACATTCATTAAAAACTTTAAGCTGAAAATGTTAAATGACATCTATAAATGGGATATATTGTTAAACCCTTTACTCTGAAGATGTAGGGGACACTACCATGGGTTGGATGAGATGGTGTGGAGCTGGGCACTTGACCATTAAACGGTTAGGAAGAACCCCTCTGCTCTCCAACTGTCTCAGACTCACAGTTTCTGTATAACCAAGCCCAGAGCGAGGAGATAAGTATAAAAAAAACAACCTTTTCCAACTACTAAGCACTGCTACCATGGGTGATATACCAAAGAGGCCATAAGGGAGGGAACACTCAATTGCCCCTGAACCTAAATGGATTAACAGAGAATCCAATTTGCGAAATTGAGCCATTGCTGTTAAGTAAGCTCTCAAAACTCTAACCATGTCCAAGGTGAGTAAGCTACACTGGTCCTCTTGTAAAAGCCTCCACAAGGCCAAATCTGAAATACTGAGGATCAATTTCAGGTTAATATGGAGTCCGAAAAACACCTAGGCTGTATTGATGGACCAATGCAGAGCCAGTGAGAGTCCTTTTCTCATACCAGCTCACATAAGTCTAGTAGACCCTGGTGTATATCTGAGCAGACAAAACACATACAAACAACCAATTCAGATGAGCACCACACTCTTATAATCTCAATTTCAATAGCCGAGCTGTTAAAGCCAAAAGTAGCAGTTCCAAATACACAATGTGAGTGACTGATGTCTTTACACTTCTGACAACACCCAACAGTGTGGCAGTTTGCGTCTTTGCGTTGGGGGGGGGGGGCGCTTAAAATTAAAATGTGATTCAGGCAACTGAGCAATCCACACTTCTGTCTCATCATTTTAATTGTGACATTTAACATTGGAAAATGTGACTGTTGGGTCCTGTTATTGAAAGTCCTTGCATGCAGTGGGAGTGGAGTCCCAAGTGCTCATCAGGGTGCATGGATATAGAAGAGATCCACAATGGATACTATTGTGCACTGTGGGCCTGATTCACACATCAGAATGCTTTCAGGTGTGGATATGCATGTATTCTCATCTAAGTTTAAACTCCATCCCACTACCCTGATTTTAAGAAACTAATTCACTTGGGGCTTCCTTAGCTCCTTGTGCATAATTTCCTTCTTAAGAATGAAAATACACAGAGAGGTTCCTTCACTGCAGTAGCTTCTTAGGTTCTGTGTTCAGATCTTAGAATATGGTCAACACTTAGTTCTAACAAGGTGGAGGCATTAAAATTGGACCATGAATTATTGCACTATGATTTTGACATTTTATGCTGGTCCACATTCTGCAATAGTATATGCATAAATGAGTACTAGGTGTAGTGAAAATAACATATCTACTTTGCAAGTTATATAGTATACTTAACACAGAACTTTAAAACATCAGTAACAAAAAGTAGAATCATCATCATGTATTTATGGTAAAACCCTACAGACACAGAACAGAGAATAACTGGCATTCACAACGCTCCCTGACAGACAAGTGCACAAATTTAATGAACATGACATTACCACAGCAGTAGTTATTTGTTATATCAGGCTTAGGCAATCTGTGGTAATCAAGGTGTTGTGAAGTCCCATTGTGGTTATGTATAGATATAAGATATACCTATAATGTTTAGAATATGCTGGGAGTTGTGGCTTCACAACACCTAAAGTGCCAGAAGAAGGGGGTTGGAATAAACTATACAACATTTCTTGGATCTCTGTCAAATATGACAACTGAATAAAAGATAACAAGTTTCTACAATTTGTAGTGTTTTTTAATTATTAGTATTATTATATTAAACAGTTACTGCTATTCCTACCTGTCAGGACTCTCATGGCCCCATGAACAGCACTAACTTCTCCACTTACTAACATCTCCATGAGCAGATTAAAGAGTTGTGGCCATGCTTCTGGCCAGTCCCAGTGTGCAATGGCAGACACTGCATATGCTACACTGGAACGCACTTTACTGATTGACTCCCGTAGCCCTCGAGGAAGCAGCAGTCGGATTGCTGCCTTAGCCTAAGAGAAAAAAAAAGTAATATATACTTCTGCTTCAAATTTTCTACAATAATAAGAAGAGGAGAGTTTACTCACCCTTTCAGTGGTCTCAGGTAATCTGAATTTATCAGATTGAGAGCACCAGTGATTTTCAACATATTGCTTTAAAACCACAGATGCAAGCTGGAGAACAAAACAAAAAAAAAAACTGAGTTGGCCAAAATTAGAAAATTAATCTGAACTGTTAAAAAAAATTCATAGATTTTAAACGGTTACATTTCTATTTTGTGATACCACAAAACTATACCAATAATGCTTTCCATACTGTAAGAGAATAGAATATATTTTTTTCCCTTAACACTTGGGGCCTGATTCAACTGCCTGCGACCCCCAATCATGGAGCTTTTCAGCAAATTTACATTGCAGATTTAGAACACGCAATTTCTACTTATCATAATAGATGGGTATAGGCACACTAAGCACTTTTTCCCCAATCTTTGCAAACAATTGAATCAGGCGCTTATTGTCAATTTTACATATGTTAAGTCCATATTTGTACAATAGAAACCTGGAACGCCTATATTACCTAGGCCAGCAGTTCCCAAACTGGGTGCCGCGTAAACATTGTGAAATCCTGGCCACAATGCAGGTGGTTGGTGATGGGAGCCGGCAGCTGACAGTCTGCTGTCTCCTTGCGGCGCACAGAGGTACCGTCTTCATGCGCGTGACGTCATGACGTCATACGCATTCATAGAGGAGCTGCGAGAGCATAATGTAGGCAGGTCTGCTCTCTGCACTTTTCAGTGCATAAAAAATAATTACAGTTGATGAAGCAATATTGGAGACATGAGGAGGGAGACCACAAAGGTGGAGATGATGGAGAAAGGGGGCCAGAAGGAGATGATGGGAGAGGGTGATTACACAGGAGATCATGGGGAGGGGGACAACACAGGAGATCATTGGGAAGGGGGACAACACACGAGGAGATGATGGGGAGCTGATGAGGGGGAGAAGAGATGATGGAGATATAGAGAACTGACATATGGAGATGATGAAATTTGGGGGATGATGCTAATGGTATGGTGATGAATGTGGAGGGGAGATGATGAAGAGAACAATGAGGGGGAACTGATGAAGAGGAGGTGGAAATAATGAAGGGGATAGAGAAATGATACAGAGAATGGGATGATGATAAATGGGGAGGGAAGAGATGATGATGACGAGGCGGGGGGATGAAGAAGGTGATAGAGAAATGATAAAGAGAATGGGGAAGATGATGAGAATGGGGAGGGGGTGATGATAAAGTGAATGGGGTGGTTGAGATAATGAAGCGAATAGAGAGGGGGTGGTTTTATTTATTTTTTACAAGATATGTTATTTTGCTTTTTGGAAAATGTGTTCTAGATCAGCCCACCCCTGTTTCTGGTGAAAAACAGAAAGAGTTCACAAATCATTTCTTTGCAGCCTATCACAGAGAGGGACGGTAAGTCTTATATTTATTATTATGGTACATAGATTGTGTTGTATTAAAAGGTAGCTGGGTCCTGCCATCAATAATTTATAATATGTAGGCAGTTACTACAGAGGGCGGTAAGTACCGTGTTATAGAAGTTTATTTTTAAGTGTAGGGATCTATCTAAATGAGGTATCCTTGCAGCCGGGCAGTCACATTTTCATTAAAATGTAAACTAAGATCTGTTTATATTTGTAAAGTTTTGATTGTTTAAAAAACTAAAACTAAAAAAACGATAAATATTACAAACAACTGTTCACGCATTGTGTTGAGTCAATTTCAACTATAGCGCCTCACTTTTTTTAGGTATTGTATTTATGATTAATACAATAGAATGGACTCTTGCCAATTTAGGAATTTCCTCTTTTTCTCCCTTCAGAGAGGGGCGGCAAGTCTTATATTTATTATTATGGTACATAGATTGTGTTGTATTAAAAGGTGGCTGCGTTCTGCCATCAATATTTCTTGTTAATAAGTGGTGTAAATTATTCTTTTAAAATATATATAGTTAAAAAATATAGAAATTCTTTTTCCTTGGATTTGTGTGTATTATTTTTGTAAACAATTTAATAAGTATTTCTGTCTTTACCAAAATAGTTATTACGCGATTTTGACTTAAATACTTTAAAAATGGGACTGCTTGGTAATTATTTTGTCTTAGGGGTGCCTCTTGAAAAAAATCTGGAGACCCTAAGGGTGCCTCAAACTAAGAAAGTTTGGGAACCACTGACCTAGGCCATAAAAGTAATTTATTTGTAAGTCCCACAAGGGTTTATAAACAATAGAAACCAAAACCAATTGCTTGCCTTTAACAAGTAGATCAAAACTATGACCTGCACATAAAATATACAATAAAATAAATATATTCTAGTAAAACTATGGTCATTAGGGATTTACACTAGATTTACTAAACTGCAGATGGAAAAGTGATGTTGTTGCCCATAGCAACCAGTCTAGCTGTCATCAGGTGGTGGCAATTATATCACTTGTTCTCACTTTCCAGTAGAATAAAAAGCAGTCACATCCTGAGTATCATTTCTGCAGGACATCCAGGAAAACAAATGTTGCCTTACCTGCCTGATAGCAAGAGCACCTTGTGGATCTACAGTCATCTCAGCCAAATGAACACCAAACTCTGTGATAATGGAAAACATCAACGGAAATGGTTATTAATATGCGATGTCAAGATGTGCACCGTTACATTCCGTAAAGAAAGTTAAACAGAATTGGAACACAACACTTGACCACACATGGCATCGCTGCAGATTGGCTTATCCTAACATGGCTAAAACCTAGTAACTGGGTATCAACATCCCACATACTTATTATAGCGCTTTGGCTGCTCACCCTCTGTTACTTCCAGCACTTTCAGCTGTTCCTCTGCTGCCGCTCGCACCTCGTGGCCCGGAGACAGAATGCCAGTCAATGTTTCCAGCAAGGCCTCCCTCAGCCCTGCCTGAACGGTGGGTAGTGGAACGGCCGTACTCTGCGCCATTACAACAGGAGAACGGCAGATAGAGAGGCTCGTTAACGCAAGTTCAATGCAGCACAGTGCTGAGCGCCAACACTGCCCGCCAAACCCGTACGCAACAAGAAAGGGCGGGATCACGCCGATTTCAGGAGGCGGGTACACGCAAATCCACGGATAGGGTCAAGGATGAAGAATTTGATATTCGTTCAAGAAAATTTGATCAATAAGCGCGTTTTATTTTTTGACAGAGGTGCCGAGCAAGTTCTTATGTTTTGGGGGCATGATCATATTACCTGATGGGTTCATTACTTGTGACAATCATGTGAATGGAGAGATTTAGGGGCTGATTCAGAGTTGCACTTCCACACTTTTTTAGGTGCAAGTGTAGACCTGAGCAATACCATGTTGAACTGCAAGGGGAGGCAGCTTTAAATTGTAAAACCAGATATAAAATTAGGAGCTGAAGTTTCTTTGATCAACTCTATTTTATAGAATAAACATAAAACTGCAGTATTTTAGTTCTATGTGTAAAAGTAACACCCCTTACTTTGAAATATTGTTTAGCCGAGCTGTACACTTCCACCTAAAAAAAAGTGTAAGTGCATCTCTGAATCAGCCCCGAAGTCCCAGCGCATGCAGTGTTTTCTAACTTTGGGACTTAAACGTTTTTAAGTCCCAAAAGTTAGCCACTGCACATGTGCCGAGACTATCAGAACAATACAGACTGTTGCTGGCGAAAGTCCTGCAGACCATCACGGGACCTCGCTGGAAGGGTAAGTATTTGTAAATATGGCGAAGTGTCCAGACTCACTGCGAGGTGCAGTGAGCCTGGATTACTTAAATAGCACTTGATGCGCTATTATTAGTAAATGGACCCCATTGTGTGAATCTACGTCACAGATTTTATTTTGCATCTCAGAGATGGGCCTATTTCAGTCAAAGATGAAAATAGGCATACTAAGCACCTAATTGTATAATTGCAGGGAATAGAATCAGCCCCATTGTTTTAATTTTTAAACAATGATTTAATCAGAAAACCTTGTATAGTAATTGTGTGTATTCACTTATCATGTCTTAAATTAAGGTTTATTTGATTTAATCTGATTAAATTATTTAATAGGCTCCAGGGTTCCTTTTTATTTTTTGTTTAGGGGCTGATTCAGAGTTGCACTTATACCCTTTTTTATACATTATTTTAATATTATATTCAGTGAACTGGATTCAAAGTTGCGTGTTAGCGCAATGCGGAAATTTTTTTTTAAAATACTGTTGATTCAAGGCTGTGCATTTCCACATAAAAAAACCGCTTAGAATTACACATAACTTGCTTTATACAATGCGCAATTAGGCAACACTGCTCACAAGGGTCTGAAGGACAAACAAATATTTTAAGAGTGTCGTATTTTTTTTTCTGTTGAGAAATTACTATATGTTATGCTGCGTTCAGATTGCCACTGCCTAAAAAGCCAGCTTTTTAGGCAGTGGGCAAAATTTTTAAAATTTAAGCCTGGTGCGTTCACACTGCGCTGAAAACACCGGCTTTTTTTTTTTTCTTGCTTTTTTTTTACAAGCCGGCTGCTATTTAAACAGCCGGCTTTTCACCGCAGTGTGAACGGGTGAAGCCGGCTTTTAAAAAAGCCGGCAAAAACCCTTCTTTTTAGCCGGGTCTGAGACCCGGCTAAAGAGACCCGGCTTCACCGTTCACATTGCCAGAAAAAGCCGGGGTTTTCATGAAAGCCGGCAATTTCATGAAAACCCCGGCTTTTTCATGGTAATCTGAACGGGGTATTAGATAGTTAAAATTTATTACATTTAATATTTTCACATTTCCATATGTGAAACCTTGAACATTAAAATATTTTTTTTTTATAAAATTGAATGATATATATTGTATTCTTAAAATTGTTATAAAACAAACATTATATTTTTCCCCAAAACTCTAGACAAAATGTTTTTAATAAAGGCAAACTAATCACTTTTTACCCGTGAAACAAACAAAGAAAAATATAAACAACAGCTAAACCCTCAAAAGTATTACATATCTCTGTTAGCATCAAAACACCTCAGTAAAATGGACTGAACACAGTTGGCATTGCAAAGTGCATATTCACAGAGTTGTAGAGGGAACGATTGCCTTGTGCATTTGGCACATTCGCAATTGCAAAAAAGCACAACTCTGAATCAGGGCCAATTTGTTTTTCTTTTATGCACACTTAAAGTATGTTTACATCTTTTTTTACCTCTCATTTGTGAAGCCTTTTGTTTTGAATTGCAATTTATGACAGTGTAATAGTTTATATTGTAAAAAATGGCACAATAAGAATGTGTGCTATTAAATGTTTAATATAATTTTCATAAAATAACCTAAATAGTTACAGCATGCTTTAACTGTAATGACCAATTATAATATAATAATTGTATAGCTGTGATAGTCTTAAATCATATCCACAGGAAACTTAATTTCTAATCCCACTAAGATATTGCGTTTATGGGTTTATAAGTCAATTTTTCCCTTGTTTGAGTAAATATCCGTGACTTATGTTATGTTAAGACATCAAAGTTTGGTAGACTAGGTAGGTCCTTCAGCAAACTTGGATCTAAACTCAAACACGTCAGTTTTGCTTGACACTAAAGATTTAAAACATTTCCTGTCTCACTTGAAAGGTTCATATTTGCTGTGAAAGTATTGGACATTTGGAGAGCTTTGCCTCCGGAAAAATGGCCGCTGCTTTTAAATCTCAATGCTCTTTCATGAAGACAGTTTCCGAAGAATTTGTTAAACCACAAGATTCACAAGAGAGAAACTGTATTGTCATCATCAATAAGCGACAGGTAACATAATGTGGGTTAAAAGGCGATTATGTGCGTTTTGTAGTAATATGTAGATTAAGGAGTGAATTTGACTTGTCGGTGAAAACGGTATATTAAGATTTGTCTTGTAAACGTAACACTTTACTGTTTACAAGACCTGACTCTAGCTGCGCTACAATGCGTGAAAGGAATTTAAGATAAGCGCATATAACAGATTAATGGTTAGAATCTAAATAATTTATTTGTGTTGTAGTTTACATACCATATGGCTTTTATGTTTTATTTGGGTAGTTGATTTTTTTTTTTTAGATGCATTTGTTAGATACAACGTGAAGAATAAAATAATAGATATAATCTGATCTGAAATTGTGTATAAGGAAAGTCACTTAATTGAACAAAACTGGTATGTCAATTATGGGAACATATAAGCATTTTTTTTGAGGTTTGGTTTTTTTTCTAAATGTGCACTGAGACAATAGTCTAAATATTTTATAGACTTGCTTTATGTTGTACACAAAAAAACGTTGCTGTTGAGGAAGGTTGTAATGTAAAGCAATGTGTTACACATGCATATAGGTTAAAATTACATCAAAACAATTTTTTCTAATGTCTGTAATTTAGAATTTTAGATTTTGGATTGCTATGTTGAAATGTTATAGAATAGCATGCTCTGTTGAACACGCCTACAAAATCTTTCTCAGTTATATTTCACCTCTTACTCTAAACACAGCACAGCAAAATAGTTTTATATATACTTCAATAATGCCGGATTTTATTTTCTTAATGTATAGACCATATTTATTTGATGCTGTAATTTATCATCAGTTCTACAGTTTTAAATGGGGGGGGGACACTAATGACAATAGTATCATTTTCCAGGATTCAACAGGTAATATTGAGCATACTGTAAACATTTTCTAATAAACCATATGGATGTACTCTGACTACACACAGAGACATAACCTGGTAAATTATCCTTACATTAATTTAAATCACAAAGATAAAATTGTCTGTGTTTTGAGTCACTTAAGGATGTTGTGACTTAATCTGTCAGATCATCTGTTAACTGTAAAAAGGATATGTACACAGCCACCTAAAGAGTGTGTTTGTGACAAACAAAATTAGAATTATAAAATTAAACGGGAAGGCCGGGTGAGCCAAGTTTTTATCTGCATTCACATTCTGTGTTTCTGTAAATATCTATGGACTGAATCCATTGATTTTTCCCCTCCAGTATCTCTGGATTCAGTTCCAGCTTATATTTTGTCTAATGATCCACATTGTTTTAAAAATTGTTCCTCAAATAAAAAATTTGATTATTACATTTATTAATAAACTATATGATTTTATTAAATATTATAACAGGCCTGGTCAACTTGTGGCTCTCCGGGTGTTGTGAAAATACAACTCTCAGCATGCTTTGTTAGGTATCAACTGTGGCCATGCAGTCAAAACATGCTGGGACTTATAGTTTTACAACATCTGGAGAGCCACAGGTTGATCAGGCCCGTATTAAAGAGTTTAATGCTCCTTAAAATATTTTTTTTTATTTATTTTTGTTGTTATTCAAAGCATGCAGAAACATAATGGATATGTTTATTTTCTTGCAGGAGGTTAAATTTTCACAAGAGTGATCATCCCTCATTGAAAAACCATCAGTACACCTCAGTGTATTACAGGAAAAAGTTTGAGGTAGCTGTACTTATTTGTAATTCTGTGGTTGTTTTGCTCTCATACTTCTATATGTTAACTTTAGAGGTGGTATCTTATTCTTATTGGTGAACTAGAGTAGCTAGACTATAGTCATAATTATCTACTAAAGTCATTATATATCTAAGACAGGCAAGCTTCTAAAACTCTGTCTTTTCAGCTATAAATTCGGTTTGGAACTAACTTCTCATTGTATGAGACAAGTTCATTACAAATATTTTCAACAATAGATAAATCAGGCCCTAGAGGCTGTGTAACTCACCCTGAAAATGCAATGTTGCCGACCAGATATATTACTGAACTTATGCAATTTGATATATGGGGAGCTCTCATTACAACTACATAAAATTATACATTTGAAACCTGTACTTTTTATTTTAGATTATACCCACTTATCTCGTTACTTGGTGGGACCATGCATTCTTCATGGCGACTTCCTGCAGCTATAACCCAGCTCAGAGAATTCAATAAAATTACGCATCAGGTTAAAATTACTTCAAAACAATATTAAATGCAGAGACACATATTTTCAACTGTATGGGAATCATACAAATCTTAGAGGGGCTATATAAAGGTGTTAAAAACACTTTTTTGTTTAATTAAATTAAGGCTAAATAATAGATTTATTCCTTTCCATAATCAGTGATAACTTTGAATTTTATAGCATTCGCATTTAAATTATACGCTAGCTATTCAGCACTTCTAAGACCCAGTGATTTACCCTTAACATCAGGAAATCAATAGCGAAATTACAGCTAAAGGGATAAAAGGAACAATTTAATCTAAAAAATCCTCAAAAACAGGTTTGATAAATCCTCATTTTGTACATTCTAGGCATTCTCTAGGCATATTAACATCCTTTAAATTGGCAGCCACAGCAAATCTCCATTGGTTTGGAAAGTACAGCTGTTGATATGCTCACTCTGGTGGGGCCATGCAGGATATAGAAACAGAATTTCTAAGGAACTTCCTGTTTCTTGTGTTGGTGAATAGAAAAGGCAGGGTTCTCTCCCTTCTCTTGGTGTACTTTTTCAGCAGAGTTGGTGTTTTCTCTCCTGTTTGTTGTCTACCCTATTTTGTTTTTAACAGTATGTATTTAGTTCTTATAGATGTCAGTAATCATGTGAAAATGGTACAAGTGAAAGGGGTTGATATTAGGGATGCCCTTTTAAGGAATGATTACAAATTCCATCTCACTTTGCTTCATAGATGAAATAAACGAGCATAGGCTTACATAGTATCCACTGTACAATTTACTTGTGAGGTGTAATAGAACACGAGGATGAATATAAACTGGAGGGTGGTAGATTCAGAGGAAATGTGGGAAAAAAATTACTTCACTGAAAGGGTGATAGATAAGTGGTATAATCTCCCATCTGAGGTGGTTGAGGCTAACCCAGTAGAACAGTTTAAACATGCTTGGGATAAATATAAGGATATCCTAAATCTTAAACTAAATTAAGGGTAAATAGGGTCTGAGGTCAGTATAGTTTTAAATAAACATCTGGACTGGATGGGCCAGATGGCTTTTATCTGCTGTCACTTTTTATGTTTATCAAGCCTTCCACACCCCCAGTTTACACCCCCTCCCCTTGCCCACACGGAATTTAGGATGCATCAGAGGTCAGGATGTGGTCCTTGATGCACATGTATGTATTTTTTTGTCTTTTCAATAACTTTCTTCTCTTTTGTTTTCTTACCAAATATGTTTGCAAATATACACAAAACCAACATAAAATTCTAACACATTTTAGTAAATTTAAGTAATATTTTTGGTCAGATCATTATTGCTTATTTGTGTTAGTAGTGGATATAAAATGTTAACTAAACTAAGTTTTGACAAATAAAAAGTTAAAAGAAAATATTCTATTTGCTGCTCACGCACAAGAAAAAAAAATCAAAAACAGCGACATCAAATGAGCACT
Source organism: Limnodynastes dumerilii (assembly GCA_011038615.1). NCBI lineage: Eukaryota > Metazoa > Chordata > Amphibia > Anura > Limnodynastidae > Limnodynastes > Limnodynastes dumerilii. Next base: position 12,024 of record WWET01006147.1, read on the forward strand.
CCATGCATCAGTGTGCCCTTAAACCCAAGGCCCCCTGTGACCTGTACCCCTGAGAATTATCCGGGGGGTGGCCTGATACAAAATAAGTACATAAATATGTAAACTTTTAATACGAAAGGGTTGACTTTGGGGGGGGGGGGGGGGAATGCTGCTTAAGTGTTACAAGCAAGACTAAGAAAACTGCTGGCCTGGAGGTCTATATATAAGCTGAGACACATGGCCGGGATTTTCATATGTCCCAGTTTATAAATAGACCCCGTGTCCAGCAGATATTTCACTCTGCGGATGGAAGTTTTACTTGCAAGCCCTGTGTGTGACGGCTAAAGGGTTTTTGTTTCTCAAGCTAATCCTTTCGTATTAAGGCTTACAAGACTAGACTTTACAGATAAGGTTTTTCCTATTGGTAAGTATGATTTGTTTTTAGTTTTTTTATTACTGATTTTGAGTCAGATTCAGATTTAAGTACGATAGAAGACTACGTGGCTGCGTTCCGAGCTAAGTTAATGGCGATCCCACGCGCCATGCATATGAGATATACATGGTGGGTGGGCTTTGATATTTAAATTGTGCAGTAAGGGCTTGGCTAAGCTATGATCCA
>WWET01006147.1:18673-29731 GCA_011038615.1 Limnodynastes dumerilii
GCATTCCTGTCAAGAGGAGAGCAATCCTCTACTATTATTACTGAGATACTGAACCCTGCAGAGAATTTGCAGACCTCAATTTCAGAGATTGCCCAGGTATTTCGGAATCATTTTGAAAGTATTTATGCCTCCAGGGTTCTGTATCAGAGGGCTGAACTAGATGAATATCTGGATAAGATAAACCTGTGGACATTCTCTGTTGAACTCCCCCATCACCCTAGATGAGATTGAGGCTGCAATTTCTGCGTTTCCCACTCGTAAAACAGTGGGCTTAAATACCCTCCCGATTGAAATTTCTAAGTCCCATATAGACTTATTTGTTCCATGGCTCTTGGAGATGTTTACCAGATTGTATGAAGGGGGCTTGCTCCCTTCCTCTATGCACGAGGCTATGATAGTTGTCATTTTAAAACCATGCAAGAACCCCTTATACCCTGAGTTCTATCGTCCCATTTCCCTTTTGACTACGGACGTCACTTTATTAGCCAAAATACTTTCCTCTAGACCAGGTCATTGAGGAATTGATCCACCCTGAGCAAACTAACTTTATGCCCAAAAATCAACGGCTATTAACCTTAGGCGGTTATTCAGTCATTTGCAGTCGTGGCGTCCAGGAGATGATGAGGTGGTCTCCCTGGACGCGACAAAGGTGTTTGACTCAATCGAGTGGACGTATTTGTGGGAAGGATGGGTTTGGGAAATCAGTTTGTGAAATGGCTCCAGTTGTTGTACTCTATTCCATCTGCTTAGAGCTTGCGTAAATGGCTTTATAACAGATAGCTTTATTCTGATTAGTGGTACTAGGCAGGGCTGCCCGCTGTCACCATCTTTATTTGCTCTTGCAATTAAACCATTGGCCTGCTCTATAAGGGAGAACTTAGCTACACGGGGACTAAAGGTAGGAGGGGAAGAGGATAAATGTATAAATATATGCCGATGACCTTTTACTGTTCCTCTCTGAAGCGGGGGACTCCTTGCAGGCTTTCTTGGAAACTGGTAACCACTTTGGAACCTTCTCAGGCCTAAACATTAACTGTGAGAAATCTCATATTTTACCTCCATCTGATCTCCCCTTAAAGTGGACCTCGCAGTTCAGATATCTGGGCATTGAAGTTTCTAATTATATGTCGGATTTCTTTAGAATCCGTATTCTGCCCCATATAAACTATCTGCAGGAAAAAACGAGGGTTTGGTCTAAACTACCTATCACAATTATAGGCCGGGTGAATTTAATTAAAATGGTTTTTCAGTCTAAGCTTTTATACACACTATTGCAGTCACCCATTTATCTTTCCCAGTGGATATTCAAGAAGATACACTCTTTGATCTTGTCATTTATCTGGATGGGGGCAGGAGAGCCAAGATTTCTGTAACTTAAACAGAAAAAGGGAGATGGGAGGTATGGCATTACCCAATTTTCAGTACTACTATTATGCTGCGCAGTTGATACATCTTATTAACTGGGTTACAGAGTCCTCGCATGGAGATCTGCACTGGGCACTTGTGGAACAGGCCGACTACAGTCATACCCCAATTCAAGCTTTGCTAGCTGGGTTGTATCCGGTATCTTCCGCTAAGTTAATCCGGCAGGCTCAAAAGGTCTGGCACCTGGGCTCATGCTTATTTTGGTGAAGTTGGGATGGACCCTTGTACCCCCATATGGCAAAACTCGAAATTTAGAGAATTGTGCCAATTTAAGGATGCTGGGGTGTGGCAATCTTGTGACATTGACACTTTGTTTCATATTTTCCCTGGCAGCAGTATCAAATCCTTTACACAGCTTCTGAATCTGAATTTGCTGTCTCTGACATTGGGGCAGATCCAGAACTACGCATTTCCGCGAATTTACGTGTGGTGGAGACGTAAATTCGCATATTTGTACGCACTGCGCATGCGCACCACAGAAAATACGCACATTCACGTAGCGTATTTTCGAACGTATGGGTGATTCACGTATTGCAAACGTAAATACTTACGTGTGGGCGTGCCAAATTTACGTTAGTGAACAATACGTGCGTTTTACGTGAAGTAGGCGGGGGGTGGTATTTAAAGTGTACAGTATGGGCGTGCTAAGCTGCGTACGTTCGCGTAGTCTGTACGCCCGTTAGCGGACGTATGCTGTTACGTTAGGAAAAGTTAAGTTAGGGTTTGGGTCGCGTAATTTTATAAAATACGTCCGTGCAAGGGGTGTGCCATGGGGAGTGTAGCGACCTTACGTGTACGAAAATACGCACCGCTAAAATACGTACGCACACACGTAGTTCTGGATCTACCCCATTGTGCCTATATCTATATATACAACTACGACATGCTATACAGGCCCTGGTTCGGAAAACTCAAATTGATCTCTCCATTTCCCCTACTAGAACTCTATTGTCTGATCTGGGTTCTGAGGGTTCAGTATCAAGCATATATTCGTGCCTGATAGATGCTTTTCCAGTAGATAAATTGGATAAATTGAGAATTGCGTGGCAAGCAGACTTGGGTCCATTAGAGGATGAAGATTGGGAAACTTTGCAAAGCAGCTACCATAAGCGAACGTCCAATTTGAGGACTTCGCAAATACAAATCTACCTCATACACAGCTTATCTTACTCCTATGAGAATTGCTAAATTCAGTAAGTCTCCCCCTGCTAATTGTCCCAGGTGCAGATGTGTTTATGCAAATTTCTTTCATTTAATCTGGACATGCCCCTGTATTTAGAGATACTGGACTAATGTATCTGTGTGTATACAAAGTATAAGTACTGAATTTGCTGCACTTGATCCTAAAGCATATTTGTTTGGTATTGGTCTGGGAGACTTTATGCCCTCAGATCTCCAGTTGTGTGTCAATTCTCTATGTATGTGGGCGAGAGTCTGCATTGCTCACTCCTGGTGTGCTTCATCCTCCCCGTCAGTGGGGGAATGGCTTAAAGTTGTTAATTCCTCAATTGATCATCAGAGATTTATCTATACAAGCTATGCCTGTCTTCATAAGTTTGAAATAATATGGGGTCAATGGACCAAATCAATTTACTATCTAGGGATGGCTCCTGTTACTAGAGTAGTTGAATAGGTACACAACCTCTTTTAAATGTGGGGCTCCCTTTACCTACAACTGTAATTTCTCTGAAATGTATGCTTGTAATTACTGTAATTGTCATGTTGCACCTGTTTCTACTTCTGAGATGCTAAATTGTAATGTAAACATTATGTTAGGATGTCTACAATATTTTGTATGAAGCAGTATATTTGTCTTGGTAGTTCTTCTTGTTCATGTAATGAAAGGAAAAATCTTAATAAAAATATTTGATTAAAAAAAAAAAAAATCCACGTGCGGTCTTTAAAGACCCCACGTACTCAATCTAATTATTTCAATGGTACGTAGATTGCGTAATTGACCTACTACGCATGTGTAGAGTCCCCGTTCCGAACGGCCCTATTTTGATAGGGCTAATCTCTCCCAGCCAGTTCCAAACTGACTGGGCAAATGATTGCTTATGCCTGGAAGAGGCATAGCAATCGATCCCTGGAGCACCGAAAACAGTACTCCGAAAGGTAAGGCGGTATTCTGTCCCCAACCCACTAGCTAATTCTTACCCTAACCATCCCTTCCCCGTAGCCTGACCATAACCCCCCGTTCCATGGCCCTAACCCTAACTCTCTCTTCCCCAGAGCATAACCCTAACCCTCCTAAGCCTAAAAGTCCCCAGAAAGGTTACTCACCTCTCCGGTGGTCCGGCAGCGGCGCTTCCAAAAATGAATGAGTGAGTATGCCGATACTCTAAAACGACTGTCAACTTTCGGCTACCTCGTAATGACAACCATCGGGGATTATACAGCATGTATAGTAGGTCATTTCGGAAAAGACTGTTCTTAAGAAGCTGTAGCTTCTTAAGCTTGACGACATTCCATGGTTACCTTTCCAGTGGAATTAGGACTTGGGCCCACATTACTGCAACCAGAGGCACTAAGCGAAGTCTGGAGCGATGAGAACCCATTCTTTAATACGAATACATACTTCCTGCTCTGGGCCCCAAAGTGGTTATATTTGTGTTTTTAACTTGTGTTGAATAAAGTTTGGATTTTTAATATCAATATAGGATTTTCTTCAGAGTGGTTTATCTTGGTAATGATAGCTATCGATATGCATCAAATTATAGCTGCCTTGGGGACTTTCTGTCAAAATTCCCATTTTTCTTTAAATTTCTGTTGACTTGAGCTGTGAGGTAGTACCTGTAATTATTTGCTTGTGCGTTATACTGTTTTTGCTGCATGACTTGTGGGATTGAGTCAGAAGGCTTCCTTTTTACAAAAAAAAGACTCTGCATGCCACATATGTATGGGCCTTCTTACCTGGCCCTCTTTTAAAAGTGCTAGGACATTGAGGTTTTGTCACTGGAAGACCTTGGGGCCCATTAATCTAATAATTCTGATCATACTTTATTTAGGAGGTTTTGGATAGCTCTCACGGGATTGAAGAGTTAGTTTTAGCAATCCGGCAGGTTCTTAATCTTGTGGTCTATGGTAGCTCACCACACCACACTTCAAAATAAAAATAGGGATCTGTCATTTTGTTTCCTGATGTTGTGAAGGAAACATGGAACAAGCCTAATAAGGTTTTCAGTTTCCAAAAGATTAGAATATTATTTTCATACACTTATTAATTACCTCCGGAAGACATCTCAGAGTTGATGCTCCTGTGACTCACCTTTCCAAACCCACTAGCCTGCCTATTCCACAGGCTGCTGTCTTTTGGGTTGCCACTAATAGAAAATCTGATATTTATGTGCCAGCTGCTGTGTTTTTAAAGCCACTTTATTAGATATACAGATGGCAAAAGCCGCGAAAAAATTATTTGACATGGTCCTGGTAGGCTTGCAGTTAGTTACATCTAAGGAAAATATAACATTTTGGGTGATCAACTCAAGGAAGCATCAGGTTCTGATGCTTTACTGTATTCCATTGTAAGCTCATCTATATCTCCACCCTATCTGTAGTTGCCAGAAGGGTAATATGGTTGCGCACGTCAGATACTTTGAGTGCCAGTATTTAACATGAAATACTTTCAGTCGCTGATCCACAGGATGGAGGCTCAATAATTTTTATTGTACATTGAAGTACAGGGCAACTATCTCCATGTTTCCATCTGGAAAGGTCATCAGGATCTCCTGTGATTTGTCATTCAATACTGCCAATATTATTCTGAGCTCTTCCTATCGGCTTCCAGGATCAGGCAACTAATAGCAAGGCAACTTCCTCAGCACGGCCCCGGTTTTCAGGTTCTTTTGTGACTTACGAGTGCCATAGGGTTCCCTTAACTGTAGGTTCACATTTGAATGCGTAGGGCGTCTAGCTTTAACCACGTCTTCATTTGGTCATTTAAATGCCTCCCTCCACCCAAATCTTCGTATTTGCCGAGTTAATTATTCACAGAACGGCCATTTTTGCATATGTTACTACAAACTTAAAGATATTAAGTTTGTAGTGTATAAGCACGGAATTTGCGTCCTTAAATCCAACGTAAATATAGGGTATAAAAGTTACTACGCATGCGCAGTACATCCGTTCTTAAATATCTGCACCTAAAGCCAGAAGAATTCTTAAGTGTGAATCAGGTCCTAAGGGGTAAATTTACTAAGGTCGCTTTTTGCAAGCGATTTTTTGCCGCGATTTTCACTAACAGATGATTTTTACACCCGAATTTCAATCGCTTTCGATAAGCATAGATTTTTTAAAGGAATAAATCGCTGTGCTTTTCTATAGAAAAGCACAATGATTTTCCTTTGAAAAATCAACGTTGCTTTTTGCTTAAAAAAAATATTTAAAAAAGCAAGCGCAGCATGGTTGTAAGGCTTACCTGATAGAACTACAAGGCTCATCATTGCTGAGCCTTCTATTAATATCAGCGGCAGCATGTTAAGCCATATAAGAATGCTGCGCTGTAGCCGGTTACAAAAAAAAACTGTGTCTAAAAAACCTACATAATAAACATTGACATACATGTGCGAATAAATATAAACATATACAATGCATAAAATTTCCCTATAGTATTTAAAATGAAGACAGATGGCCACACTGTTTTTTCCAAAACTTCTCATTAAGTTAAGTGTGTTGAATAAAGAAATAAAAATTGTTTTTGACTCACTGTTTAGCTGTCCTCATTCTTGGGAAGAGTTGCTTGTAGTTTTTTCTTTATTTGAAGTTAATCTTCTCCTGTTGATTGAAGAATCTTGTCCACTTGCTTGCAAAAGATGTTCTAGTCCTTCCTTTTGCTCTTCAGTCTCTTCTGGCACTTGCCCCGACGACATGCTCCCTCCTCTTCTTGGGCGCCGCTACTAATGACCATTCGGACACTAGATTGCACCTTTTTATAGAAATTATGATGTCAATAGAGCCCACTAATGTAAATTACATCATAATTTCTATTAAAAAAAGTGCCCTCTACTGACCGAATGGTCATTAGTAGCGGCGCCCAAGATGAGGAGGGAGTATGTCATCGGGGCAAGTGCCAGAAGAGGCCAAAAAGCAGAAGGAAGGACCGGAACATCATCTTCAAGCAAGCGGACAAGATTCTACAAGCAACAGGAGAAGAATTACTTCAAATAAAGAAATAACTACAAGCAACTCTTCCCAAGAATGATGACAGCTAAACGGTGAGTTAAAAATAATTTTTATTTCATTATCCAACATACTTAAGTTTAAAAGAAGTTTATTAAAAAAAACAGTGTCCAGCGATGTTTGCCTGGTCGATTTTGCTAAAGTACCGGGACTTTGCCTTTAGTGAATACGGTGATGGCGTAATCGTCGGCAAAGTCTCAGGAGTTTAGGCGCTTTGAGCAAAATCGACCCTAGTAAATATACCCCTAAGAGAGGACAGTTACTCCTGGGCAAAACCATGTTGATTTCAGGGGGAGTCAAGTTAATTGTATACTTTGCATGCAGGAATATATCTTTGAATTGCTTACTGCACACAGATACTGACCAGCTTTACTTGTACACTATTACACTGTTATTTAGACTTGTAATAGGAAACATCACCTCTCAACTCTAATACTGTTTGCAACAGATGAAATATGACTCCCCTGCAATCAACATGATTTAGCCCTGGAGTAACTAATTTCAAGTCTGGATCCAGCCCCTAATTTCAAGCTCCTTCTTAAGTCTGGATCCAGCCCTACATCTCTCCACAGCCTTACCCGAATGGCTTTCCAAGATGTGTCCATCAGTACTCCTGGGAAAGATGGGGTCCTTATTTGAGACAATTCCATATTGCCAAATTCCAAGACAGGAAGTTCAAATGGAACATACAAAGTTGTTTGAATCTCGAATCTGGTATCACTGAGGGTCACTCTTTCCCAGGAGACCAGAATGTCTATGATATGGTGACTCTGCAAGGACCATCTGTCATCAGTGGGTCTTTCATTTGTGGTGCTGGACTGAGTTCTGGTGATAATGGATGCCAGACTTTCCTACTGGAGATCTGTCTCTCTGCACCTGCATCTACCAGGGTTTGGTCTCTGAGAGAGTCTGGTCTGTCAGTAAATGCAGGGCTCTGGTAACTCAGTCATGGTTGAAGGGTAGCCCTTGGTGCATGCAATCAGACAATACCACAACCGATGCTTTCATCAGCAGTGAGGCCAGAGCAAAGGGTGCCCAGGCAATGAAAGGAACTGCTCACATCTTCAGGTGGGCTGAAAGATTTGTCCTAACAATCACTGCATTTCATATTCATGGAGTGAAAATTGGAAGTAGACTCTTGAGCAGGGGAGTGGTCTCTACATCTGGAACTCTTTGCATCATGGCCTACAGATGGGGATCTCTGAATTTTGATCTGATGGCATCTTGCCTCAGCCATAAAGTACCTTGGTTCTGTTCCTGGACCAGGGAGCAACTTTGTGGATGTTGACCCCCTGGGTCTGTCAGCTAGTGTTTGTGTATCCTTCCTTTCCAGTGCTCCCAAGGTTTCTACTAGCTTCAGTGGCTGGCTGGGAAGAGCTTGGTATGCTGATTTTCTCAATCTGACGGTCAGTCCCGGTTGGTGACTTCCTCTTTATGCAGGTTTCTCCCAGGACTCATTTATACAAAAAGACCTGCAACACTTGGTTTTAACAGCATGACTGTTGAATCCAGGATTCTAAGAGCGAGAGGCTTTTCTGAGCTGGTTATTCAGATCATGTTCAAGGTCCATATATATGTCTGTTTAGATATACCATAAGGTCTGGTATAGTTTGATGTGAGAGAAAGGTTTCTCTCTTCACTGAAAAGGTGATCAATAAGTGAACTCCCATCTGAGGTGGTTCAGGCTAACACAGTAGAACCGCTTAAACATGCTTGGGATAAATGTAAGGATATCCTCAAACTAAATTGAGTGTAAATAGGGTCAGTATAGTTTTAGATCTTCTTCAGGATGGCCTTGTGTTAGGCCTACTTGGAAATTAGCTTTTCTTCTAGCTAATGTTTCAGCTAGACAAGTTTTGGAATTGAGTTTGTTATCCTGCAACCATACATTCCTTATTTTATATCACAATAGGGCAATGCTCCATGCTGTCCTATCATTCCAGCCAGGTGGTCTCCAATTTACATATTAACCAGGATATTGTACTTCCAGCTTTTCAGTCTCTAGCTTCCTATTGAGTTTCTTAAGAAGACCAGCGTAGTTTGCATACTTTGGACATTGTTAGAGCCTTGAAAATTTATTTGTGCAGAACAGCTTAGATTTACATATCCTTGAGTGGTCCTCTATGATTATCTAAGTGGGGTTGGCTGTGCTACTAAATAATTAATTTCCAGCAAGCTTACAAGGAAGAATATAGACAAGTACCATTGTGACTCTTGGCCTTTTTTACCAGGTTGGTGATTTTATCCTGGGCGGCAAGAAGAGGAGCCACGAGTGATAAATATCAAGGGTTTGCTTCCTGGGATGCATCCTTTGTCAGGAAGGTGTTACATTCATGTGCCACTGAGTGTTCCCTATCATAGGGTTTCTTGGTATATTGCCAGTGCTTTTTTGTAAGAAAAAAGGTGCCGAAACGCACATCAACTCACGCGCGACCACACAACCAATCACAAGCCGAGCAGGGCCACAAACCGTTTAGTACCATCACAACCAGCACGGACGAATTACGCATTCATTGGGCTTGACACACAAGCAGCCTGCATGAACCGTTTTAATGATTTTGCCGCCGAAACTTTTTAAACTTGGAAAATCTGTAGAGAAAAGGTGCCGGAACTGTGTTCTGGTGCGCTCTATGACAAAAAAAAGTACTCTATATTTCTATGGTCACGTTGTCCACCAGTTAGTTGGGAGAGAAAACAGGATTTACTGTTACTCACCGTTAAGGGACACTGCACTTTCTTAATCAGTAGTATGAAGGCGTTTGATTTGACTTCTTTTCTGTACTTTGTCTCATTTTCTCCTGCTTTCCTTGGTCTTTGTTATACATAAGCTCAGTTCAGGGGATTTAGAGAGGGGGAGAGCTTCTTTCCAATGGATTTACTTACTGTTGCGTGCTTCAGTGTCTCATCTGAATCCCATGGTTGCAGTGTCAACCAGTGGTCTTTAGAGAAAAGGATTTAATTATGAATAACAAAAAATCCCATTTTTGCTAACATTAATGGGCCAGATCCTGACCTATGTACTCTAGCGATTTTACGTTAGCCGCTGAAGTAAAATCGCAGATTTGTATTTGCATGCGCATCGCTGATGTTACGACACGCTGAATGTACGTACCATCAGCGTGACTACGAACAAAGGGACGGGGCATTCATACGACTTTTTAGGAGGAGGGAGGCATTTAAATTGGACAGTATGGGCTGGGTTAGGCCGTAACGTACATAAATCCATTACATACGTCAGTACTTGCGCTTTAAAAAGTTAAGGTAGGGTTTGAGAAGCGTAAAACAGCCAAGTACGTACGAGCGAGGGGAGTGCATAGAAAATACGATAGCGTAAACACGCTACACAATCTAACGTAACAAGCCCATAGTTCTGGATCTACTCCAATGAAAGGACTAAATGGGTGCATTGCCATAACTTTAGGATTGAAAATTTGCTAGTGGAAAAAGTATGATGAACACGTGGATTTCAAAATAAAATTATTGACATATTTCTGTTTGGGGATAAAGCTAATTATATGTCTTTGTTATTTGCAGGGTGCTTAAATGTTTTATCCCTGATTTATTTAAATATCTTTAATTCTCAATTCACCTTGCTTAAAACAGTTGTCTGAGAAAGGCAAACCATATGTGGACATCCAGGGGCTAACTTCATCTACTATGGAGATATTACTTGACTTTGTGTACACAGAGACTGTTCATGTAACAGTGGAGAATGTGCAGGAGCTTCTGCCAGCTGCTTGTTTACTTCAGCTTAAAGGTAAGAGCACACAGTAGTTTACCTGTTCACTTTATCATTTCAGATTTAACATTGAAGAGAAAAAAATATGCAAAAAACTGCTTCCATTTAAAAATCTTTGCTTAGAATGGATATTTATATAATTTTTTTTGTTTTTCATACACCATGTTTTTGTATTAAAGGAGTCACATTAACGCACAATATGTATGTATGATGATACAGATACCTTGTGAAGTATTTGTGAGTACCACAAATATGACTGTTTCCTGTTGAAAAAAAATAACAAAAGGAGAATGCCCTGTATATTGTGTAATGGTATCATGGTTTCATATAAAGTGTAATTTTCTTTGCTTTTCATGGAAATTATGATTTGTAATCCACCTAGGTGTTAAGCAAGCATGCTGTGACTTCCTCGAGTCTCAACTGGATCCATCTAACTGTTTAGGAATTCGGGACTTTGCAGAGACTCACAATTGCTTGGACCTTATGCAGGCAGCTGAAGTTTATAGCCAGAAACACTTTCCAGAGGTTGTTCAACATGAGGAGTTTATCTTATTGCAACAGGAAGAGGTGGAAAAACTAATCCAATGTGATGAGATTCAGGTACAAGAGTGCAACAGTTATCACATTTATATTAAATGCAAATCTGATTTAGGCCACAAAACCTATATTTTCACTTGGCTGTGTTGTATTGTTTAAAAAAAATATATATATGTGTG
>WWET01006147.1:48876-60440 GCA_011038615.1 Limnodynastes dumerilii
TTTTATGAATATGTGTGGGTATCTAATACAACTTCCATATCGCCTGGGTATTTGGTGGTAATCTGAAAGGGATGTGGGTCTCTGGAAAGAACGGCCCTATTTCGATTTCTCCCAGCCAGTTTCGAGCAATCAATCCACGAAGCACTGAACTTCCGGTGTTCCGAGAGGCAGGGCAAATAACTACCCCAACCCTTCCCCTATTTCTAACCCCCCCCTTCCATTACCCTAACCCTCCCCTTCCCCACTGCCTGACCCTAAGACTCACCACATCTGGCCCTAAGACCCCCCATAGACTCACCTTTCCGTTCCGGTAAATTTGTGACAGTTATTTCCGAATGTATAAATGGCCTAATTACCCATTCTTTAATAAAATATAAAATAGAGACAGACGAAAAATAGCTTTTGGCTGTCTCTCTCTTTCGAGGCAGCACCTGCACCCCCGCTCATTGTGCATACACATTGAATGCATGGCGGGTCCCAGGTTATTAGCAAACTGCATTAATATGATAAATAGTACAAAAAAGCAAAAACTCACTAACCGTGGCGCTAGGAATTAGCGAAGAGTAACAAATATTAAAAAAGAAAAATTATTAAAAAGACAAAAGGGGCGAGGGGGGTGGGGAGAAATAATAATAGATGCTGCTAGGTAAGGGTTGGTAAGACCCTGCTAGAATAACAGTACTAAAAGGAACAAAAATACCAGTGCTGTCTATTGATACCCCTTCTCAATCAGACCAATTAGGTCTGCTCCTTACAATTAAAACCCAACAGTTTACACACTCAAATAAGATAACAACTTTCCAAATAATACAGACAAATATTATCATACAAAATGATACACATTTAAGGGGCAAATAAGGGGCACGTCAATACAAATAGACATTTGAAAGGTTGTAATCAGAAGTTACTTTGTATATTTATACGTATGTATTTTTTATGATTACAACCATCCAAATGTCTATTTGTATTGAAGTGCCCCTTATTGTGGAAAGAAATAGGTGATCAAGGAACAGGTTCATTTACCATGTGTCCACTAATTAATTAGATGACGCCTTTTATAAGGGACTATGGCAGTGGTTCCCAAACTTTCTCAGTTCAAGGCACCCTTAGGGTCTCCATATTTTTTTTCAAGGCACCCCTAAGACAACAATACAATAGAATAAAAAATAAAAACATTCCGAGGCACCCCAGTGAGAGCGTCGCGGCACCCCTGGGAGCCGCGGCACCGTTTGGGAATCACTGGACTATGGAAACGAATGGACCTATTCATACTATATCCTCTGAGGAAGTCCCTTAGCGGATGAAACGCGTCAGACTTAAGATTGTTTTATCTGGACCAATAACATACTGCCTCTATAATCCATTTGCACATTGAGGAACCGCTTAGAGAATCCATCCAGTCTGTTTCCGTACACCATCTACCTTTTTAGCAGGACTGATTGATACTGACTGTACGGCTTTTGATTGCGGAGGAGAAAGTGTGAGGTAAGAGAGATATCCCCCTCACAACTAACACTGCTGACAAGCACGTGACCGTGCCCCCTCCTCGATGTCCATACCGGCGACTACGGAGGGGAGACTCAGATCGGGAGCCAAAGACCAGATCCCTACATAACAGATATTGCGGTCAGACTCGCTGCGGCCGGACACGGGGACGCCGCCTCCTCCTCCGTCAGCCCATGTTCTCTGCTAGTTCCATTGTTTTACAAGTCCCAGCATTGAAAACTTGAAACCAACCAGGAATTTTGAAGCGACGTCTCATTATTGCGACAACGCTATATGCACCAGATAAGTAGCGTTAGCGCGTTCTTTAGACCGCGCTTAGGCAATCTACGTACAGAAATGGTACGTAGATAGTGTAAATAAGCTACTACGCATGCATAGTAGCTCAATTCTTAAAACAATGTACGTAAGATGAAAATTACAAGACTGTGAATTCGGACCCCTGAACCTAACCTTAACCCTCCTACTCCCGAAGGCTAACCCTAACCTACTATGTTTTACAGCCTCACGTTGTTCACTAATGTTCCCTATAATTAGCTGTTCCCAATAGTAAAATCATAATGCAGGTCATTTCGCTAGCGATACAGATGCAATTCAGCTGAATTGCTTTTCTAACGGACAACTGTTTCCCCTCATCTTTTTTAAATTCCCCTGGTCTTAATTTTTCATCCAGAAAGATCAAGCAGCCCCCTCACCTACGCTGGTCTTCATCTCCCCGTTCTCTGACACGGTTCCTGCTCCGTAGACAGCATTTCACTCTTTACACGGACAGCTCCAACAATGACCCTATAACTACACTATGGAGATTATTTAGGAATTTACTTACTTGGTTGCAAAATACAGAATTGAGATAGTTTTCAGTGTACGGATTTGCAGCGACATTATAAAGATGAACAGGGTTTTTTTTTTTAAATATTGAAAAATACAAATGACAACACCTCAAAATCAGGAACACAATCACTACATTCCATTCCCAAGCAACACATGGACTTTCTTACCTAGATGCCCAGGGTGCTGTTCTTTCGCCATCTTGCAGGTCTCCTCCTTTTCTCTGGTGACGTATAGGCAGTTCTTAAACAATACAGAGCTCCTTTTCAGGTTCTGATTGACAAATGGCGTCTATAAGCCATTCCAATGCATCTACAAATAAAATACACCTAAACACCCCATCAAATGACCAGATTAACAACAGGCATCAAGGAGAGGTCTGAGAATTGTGGGATTGATTATAGGTGACAAGTGCACAGCATCAGTATAAAGGAAAAATCTCCAGTCCCTTGACACAAGGGACAACATCCAACAATAGTCTGTATCCACAAGCTAGCTAAAGTCCTGTAATGAAGTCAGGGCAAGACAGGTGGGATGCAGTTCTTGTACAGTGACGGTGAAAGCTGCACTGGATGTAGCTGAAGCCAATAGGAGGTGATGTACAGGAAGATCTACAGGCAGTGATGGGAGAGACAGTCACAAGAGTCAGTTACTGCAGAAGAGCAATACAAGCAGGACACCGCTCCTGCACACAGTGACCATGGCTGGGGAACATGGGAGGTGATATAGAGAAGGATCTCTAGGTACTGATGTGAGATTACAGTCAGTCCTGGAAGTCAGTTCCTGCAGTCACCATGGCTGGGGATAATGGGAGGTGATAGAGATGGGTCTCCAGGTGCTGATGGGAGGTTACAGGCAGTCCTGGGAGTCAGTTCCTGCACACAGTCAGCATGGGTGGGGATAATGGGAGGTGATATAGAGAAGGGTTTCCAGGTGCCGATGGGAGGTTACAGGCAGTCCTGGGAGTCAGTTCCTGCACACAGTCACCATGGCTGGGGATAACGGGAGGTGATATAGAGAAGGGTTTCCAGGTGCTGATGGGAAGTTACAGGCAGTCCTGGGAGTCAGTTCCTGCACACAGTCACCATGGTTGGAGGAGATGTACAGAGCTCTGAAGGGACACCGCCTCCAGCAGGACACTTACTATGCAGGAGCTATACTGTGGAAGCGCTGCTCCTGCACACAGCCCGGCCCCGGGTCGCTCTGCTGCTATTGGTCTGTAGAAGGGAAAGGGCGTGGCGATAATGCAAGTTTTCTGTGTCCGTGCTGTTTGTAGAACTACAAGCATCAGCATGCCCATGGATGGCAGGGCATTAGGCACCATGCCCTGCCATCCAGGGACCGCTGAGCAGCTGCTAGGGGAAGAAAAAAATCTCTCTGTTAATGCTGCAAATCACTTCCTGCTAGCAGGAAGTGCCGGGGGCTACTGAGGCTATTACCCAGTGCCTGAAGTATCGTGAGAACGCGATTTCAGGCACTGGGTAATAGTCTCTCACTAGCGCCGGTCACCTCCTGCTAGCAGTAGGTAATTTGCGGCGTTAACAGAGAGATTTTTTTTCTGCCTGCTGTTTTAGCGCAGCAGTAAAAAAATTATTGTATAGGTGAATTTTTATCGCTCAATTGCCGGCAAAGGCGTCGTATTTTTACCGACGCAAACTTTTTGAAAACTTCGCCAGCAATTGAATCGGGCCCAGAGACTCCTGAGGATAGAGATACAGACACCAGAGGAGAGAGAAGACACCAGAGGAGAGACATAGTGGAGTGGTGTCCTCCCCGTCACTCCAGACTATGGCCCCGCCCACCCTCTAAGGAGACACCTGAGGAGAGACATAGAGAGAGACTAGAGATGTCACCACAAACCATAACTCTGTACAGGGCACTATCCAGCTGTACATACAGAGCCCAGGAGCAGAACATGTCCTATCTGATGGAGGGAGAGATGTTACAGGGTCACTTACCTACTCTTTTCTATCTAATATCTATATCTATCAATCTATCCAATATCTATCACATATTTATCTATCAAATATCTATCACATATTTATCTATCAAATATCTATCACATATTTATCTATCAAATATCTATCTCATATTTATCTATCGATCTAATATCTATCACATATTTATCTATCAAATATCTATCTCATATTTATCTATCAATCTGATATCTATCACATATTTATCTATCAGATATCTATCTCATATTTATCTATCAAATATCTATCTCATATTTATCTATTGATCTAATATCTATCTCATATTTATCTATCGATCTAATATCTATCAATTTAATATCTATCAATCTATCTAATATCTATCACATATTTATTTATCTATCAATCAATTTAATATCTCTCTCATATTTATCTATCTATGTAATATCTATCAAGCTATCTTATCTCTTTCTCTCTCATATCTATCTATCTATCTATCTATCTATCTATCTATCTCATCTCTATCTAGGGGAAGGGGATAGTTAGGAAGTTATTACCTGACACCATTGGAGTCTTCAGACACACCAGTCACAGGAACTGCCGGATAATGACCACTGTCTTCATTTCATAGCTGTAAACTGATCTGTCGCAATACAGGTCATTGCACCGGTGGACTACACCCATATCTACAGAGACCACATGTAATTAAAGTGCCAGGAAACTGAAAATCAGGCACCTATATAACAAAAGCTTCTGTGATAGAGCTGCTTAATGAACGTGGCGGATGACTGAGATTTAAATCATTTACTCTCAAGCTGAGGTGTATCAGTGTTCTCACACGGAGGACATAGATAGCAACGGCTTCGGTATTAGAGAGGTAATTTGGCCTTTAGTTTTGAGGTTAAATGTCAGGTCTAATTAGACTGTATCTCACTTCTATATATATATATGCATTACCTTTATATACGTGTAACCTCTATATATATATGTATTACCTTTATATACGTGTTACCTCTATATGTATTACCTTTATATACGCGTTACCTCTATATATATTACCTTTATATACGCGTTACCTCTATATATGTATAACCTTTTACATATATAAAGAAATAGTAGGTAAAGATCACAGCGCTAGATAATCAATGTTAAAATACATCAAATCATAATAAAAGTCCATATATTAAGCGGCACACAGGTGAAGGGTTAAATCCACATAGTGTTCCATAAAATGTTCACAGCTGTATATAACGCCCAAACAGTTTATGGAACACTATGTGGATTTAACCCTTCACCCGTGTGCCGCTTAATATATGGACTTTTATTATGATTTGATGTATTTTAACATTGATTATCTAGCGCTGTGATCTTTACCCACTATTTCTTTATATACACGTTTTTAGAGTATTTGTGGACACTAAGGTAAATTTTCTGCTGCAAGATATAGCGCTTTTTAAAGATTCCCACCCCCAGTTTTTGTATTATTGACCTTTATATACGTGTTACCTCTATATATGCGTTACCTTTATGTGTATTTCAATCTAGAATCTGCTGGGATTCCTATTCGTGTTAGTATTGATATTTATCTTAAATTCTCCATTGTTATATAAACTCTCTCACCATCCACCAAAGGTCTTTGGACTAAATAGGTTTTTAAAAGAAGAAATAACGCTTCTAATGAAAGGCTGCCTTAAGCTTTCTATCTCTAGTACATATTCCTAGAAATACGGAGGGCTGGAAGGGTAGACAGACATGGGAAACTCTTATACTGTCCATGGACTAAGAGGGAATAGCTGCTTGTGACCTTAGCTCAGACCCACTTTGTGATGACAGAATGCGCTCTGGTAGATTAGCAAGGATTTACACACATTTGTAGTTTGAAAAAGCATTCTCAATTCTGTAGCATTGTGTTACAGCACACACTGGAAAAGGTCAGAAAACCCTTCAGCATTACCCCCAGTGTGGTTTGCCGCTCCGATGATCTGGATGCCGACGGTTAAAATGCAGACAGTGTTCAATGAGTCTTTACCACAACACCTGTCTGATAGAATATCATTATGCTGACATGCTTTGTTTAGTATTACAATAATCCTAACTGGGGAAGCACAGCAGAGTAAAGCAGGTACCAGGGCCGGTAAAGGTGTACGGCATGGGTACAGAAGGTAGCCAGAAGTATAAATGTCCCAGCAGGTAACGGGAATACTTAATTACCGCTTATTGAATTTAGAACATTCGGCAGTGTACCTGAAATTCCCCATCTGGCTTTCTCCCCTTTCGCACATACTGAGTACAAGGTATGGCCTCATATTTAAAACACAGGGGTTTACATTTAACATTCATGGCAACCAATCATCTTTTTAGAATATACCATATAAATGATAGCTGATTGGTTGTCGTAAGCCACACCCAAATATCTATAAAACGTTTAGTACATCTATACCAGGCTGGGCTTTGCTTTCTCAGGATAAAGCTGAGTACACACTGAATTTTTAACAAAGATCAGATGACTTTTAAAGATTTTATACTATACGTCTGAAGTCCCGATCAGCTGCACGATGCCTCTGTACAAAGATTTGCAAGTGGATATGTCCCATAACCCCCTGCTGCAACAATATGTCCACCAACCAAAGTGGCCCCACTGCAGGAAGAGGAATCTCCTGAAACATCTTAAGATATGCACAGACGCCACAATTCTCTATCAGCATTGTGACAATAACCATGTGAAGAAACAGCCAGTGTGTACCCAAATTAACAGAGACACCCAAATAAGCGTGGGACGGCTGTAGAAGTCAATTTACTGAAATACATAGCACATGGAGTGCTCTGTATTAATAAGACCATCATTGTTTTTGTGTATAAGCTGCCATAAAACATTGCTGTAACAGTCAGTCAATTATATGGATAAAGGCACTTCAGATGTAGACGGTCCCAGCATAAAACTGATGGTTATAATGGACCGGATCCAGATCCTTAAACATTTTCCGTCCATGCAGGGTCTGGAACTACGGACGGAAAGGGGAATGAACTTCCGTGTCCCTCCCCTCTGTCGTGTGTAGCTATGGACAGAGACCGTCCTCAAGGAGATTTATTGCGTAAATCCCCTTGCAGTATTAAATCCGGCCCAGTGTGTGTAATGCGTTATTTTAGAACACAGATAGAAAACACATATCTAGTACATACATAAAGATATCAGAATACCAAAAGATATTTAAGTGACTACCAAGTTGTGATATTTTCAACATATTGAACATCCTATAGACAATACAGTATACAGACCACACAAAGCATGACCTGACTAATGGCTCTACTGTTCCTCACACATGAATAACGTTAACAGTATCCTTTATAAACAAAACGAGTCTCTAGCCCGTGTGACTTATACAATGTTTGAGGAGACGAGAGCTGCTCGGAAAGCCTTTACCGCACTCAGAGCACCTGAATGGCTTCTCACCGGTATGAGTTCGCTGATGTATCATGAGATGTGACATTCGAATGAAACCTTTTCCACAATCGGAGCAGGTGTAGGGTTTTTCCCCTGTGTGAATTTTCTGGTGTCGAACAAGAACAGACTTATCGCTAAAACATTTCCCGCACTCAGTACATGAAAACGGCTTCTCTCCTGTATGAATTCGCAGATGGGTGATATAATGAGATTCCTGTTTAAATGTTTTGCTGCATTCAGAACATATAAAGGTCGTTTCTCCTGTATGAATCTTCTCGTGTTTTACACAATCCGATTTTTTTCTGAAACATTCCTCACAGTAAGAACACGGATACAATGCTGGCCCAACGTGAATCTTCAGGTGCTTGAAAAGGTGGAACTTGCGGCCGAAACACTTCCCACATTCTCCGCATGAATACGGCTTTTCTCCAGAATGGATTTTCTGATGTCGTATAAGATCCGACTTATCGCCAAAAGACTTATCACACTCAATACATGGAAATGGCTTCTCTCCGGTGTGAACTCTCATGTGAATAACAAGATGGGACTTCCTGATGAAGCTTTTCCCACATTCAGAGCATGAAAATGGCTTGATCCCTGCGTGGATTTTCAGATGTCTGCTAAGTTTTAACTTGCTGACAAAACATTTTCCACATTCAGAGCACAAAAAGGACAGGTCCGCTTTGGGATTTGTTTTGTGTGTGACAAGATCTGAGTCATTTGTAAAAAATGTCCCACATTCAGAACTTGACAGCGGGTTCTCCATCTGACAATCAGAGTCTTCATATTTTATTGTACCATTTACCACACCAGATCCAGAACCAAGGGTACAGATGCCTTGTTCAGATATATTCTCCCTCTGAGAGCTGTCTGTCAAACAGAAAGCAAAATGTAAAGTGATCTCCCAAGAACGAATCTCAAAAGTAGCACATTTTCATTCACAGCGGAGGCTAACGAGCTCTAAGCAAGATCCTATATTCTGTATGTGTGAGGGGAGTGCACTCCCCTTGTACGCATGGAGCTTCCGCACCCTGATCCCTACCTTAACTGTTACGCACATGCCCCTGTGCATGATGGACTTGTTCATAATGGAGGACCATACAAAAAGGATTTCACCAAGCCCATACAATTTAAATAACTCCCCCTCACTGTGCGCACACGCTAATGCATGGCAGATCATCATCGCCTGCCACCGGATGTTACCTTGCAGTGTGTATGCCTGTCATACGCAATTCAGTTCCAGGTTATTAGCAAACTGCACTTCTCTGATGACTTCACCTGATTGCTATAAGCGACATCACATTTTTTTTGTATATATATATTTTTTTTAAACCATACAAACCCTAGACCCTATTCTACCTAGATTCAGGGGAAGTTTTTGGATATCCTTATATTTATCTAAAGCATGATTATATTATTCTACTGTGCTATCCTCTAGCACCTCATATTCTTCTACTGTGTTATCCTCTAGCACCTCATATTCTTCTGCTGTGTTATCCTCTAGCACCTCATATTGTTCTGCTGTGTTATCCTCTAGCACCTCATATTCTTCTGCTGTGTTATCCTCTAGCACCTCATATTGTTCTGCTGTGTTATCCTCTAGCACCTCTTGTGGGAGGTTATTCCACTTTTCATATACTCTTTCAGGGGTGTGGGTTACTGGCACAGTTTGTTAATTTTTGATGGCAGTGAAGTAGTGACAGTAGTCATGTTACGACTGCTGAACACAAGAATGTGGGAATTCAGCCACTTGTCAAGATCTGAACGCTACAACGGTGACAGGTAAGATTTTCCCATAACCCTAATCCTCACCCTCCATCTCCCACAGCCTAGCCCTAACCTTAACCCTCCATGTCCCATAGTTTAACCGTAACCTACCCGTTCTATTAACCTAACCTTAATCCTCCATGTCCCGAGTCTAAACCTACATGTCCCAAGCTAAACCCTAACCTTAACCCCCCTCCATCTCCTGCAGTCTAACCCTAACCTCCTATGTTCTGCAGTCTAACGCTAATGTTGTCATAGCTCATCCTTATTATCTCCCCAATGTCAGGGAGAGAACATTTCACTATTGGTAAAATAGGGCCATTCGCTATAAGTTCTTGTTCCCAATAGTAAAAATGTAAATAATTTCTACAGTGATACAGATGCGCCTTTCTAATGGGCATCTGCATCCCCTCTTTCAGTGAAGTCATTTTTCTGCACATTAGTATAAACCTGTAGTATTTTTTGACATTTTTTATCCAGAAAATTCAAGGAGGCCCCTCACCTGTGCAGGTCTCCATCTTCATCTCACAACTGACAACCACAAAAAATCAGGAACACAATCCCTACATTCCATTCTCCAAGCAACACATGGACCTTCTTACCTAGATGCCAAAGGCTCTGGTCATTCTCCATCTTGCAGGTCTCTTCCTTGTCACGTGTAGGCAGTTTCTAAACAATACAGAGCTCCTTTTTAGGTTCTGGATGACTAATGGCATCTATAAGCCATTCCAATGCATCTACAAATAAAATACACCACAAACCAACCAAATAACCAGATTAAAAATGGGCATGAAGTCTCACAATAGTCTGTTTCCACAGTGATACTAAAAGCTGCACTGGATGTAGCTGTAGACAATAGGAGGTGATGCACAGGAGGATCTACAGGCAGTGATGGGAGAGACAGTTAGGAGTCAGTTCCTGCACACAGCTTGCTGCAGCAGAGTACTACAAGCAGGACACCGCTCCTTCAAACAGTCACCATGGCTGGAGGTAATGGGAGGTGATATAGAGAAGGGCTTCCAGGTGCTGATGGGAGATTACAGGCAGTCCTGGGAGTCAGTTCCTGCACACAGTACCATGGCTGGGGATAATGGGAGGTGATGTATAGAAGGGTCTCCAGGTACTGATGGGAGGTTACAGGCAGTCCTTGGAGTCAGTTCATGCACACAGTACCATGGCTGGGGATAATGGGAGGTGATGTAGAGAAGGGTTTCCAGGTGCTGATGGGAGGTTACAGGCAGTCCTGGGGGTCAGTTCATGCACACAGTGACCATGGCTGGGGATAATGGGAGGTGATGTAGAGAAGGGTCTCCAGGAACTGATGGGAGGTTACAGGCAGTCCTGGGAGTCAGTTCCTGCACACAGTACCATGGCTGGGGATAATGGGAGGTGATGTAGAGAAGGGTTTCCAGGTGCTGATGGGAGGTTACAGGCAGTCCTGGGAGTCAGTTCCTGCACACAGTACCATGGCTGGGGATAATGGGAGGTGATGTAGAGAAGGGTTTCCAGGTGCTGATGGGAGGTTACAGGCAGTCCTGGGAGTCAGTTCCTGCACACAGTACCATGGCTGGGGATAATGGGAGGTGATGTAGAGAAGGGTTTCCAGGTGCTGATGGGAGGTTACAGGCAGTCCTGGGAGTCAGTTCCTGCACACAGTCAGCATGGGTGGGGATAATGGGAGGTGATATAGAGAAGGGTTTCCAGGTTGTTAAAATGTAATTAGGATGAAGTCAATATTGTAACATTAGATATATAAAAATTATGTATTTTTATATATTTGTTTAGATAGAGATGCTTATTTTAGTTAATTAGTTATGTAACAAAAAGAACATTTCAAAAAGATTAAATGGACACTTTCAACAAATGACCAGCAGGGACAAAGGAATTCCAAGGAACAACTTGCAAGGCAATAGTTTCAAGATTGCCCACTCTTAAGGACAAAGAGAAATTCCAAACTGTTTCAACTCTCCCTCCCTCCATGGTTAAAAGGGATTTTGGAAGTTCTCCATTTAACATTTGGGAACCTCAAGGACTAAGGAACGCCTATTTTACAGACTCAACCAATTGTTATGTGACATGTGGATTGTAAG
>WWET01006147.1:61737-73986 GCA_011038615.1 Limnodynastes dumerilii
ATCTATCCATCTCATATCTATCCATCTCATATCTATCTATCTTCTATCTATCTATCTATCTATCTATCTATCTCATATCTATCCATCTATCCATCTCATATCTATCCATCTCATATCTATCCATCTCATATCTATCTATCTATCCATCTCATATCTATCTATCTATCTATCTCATATCTATCTATCTATCTATCTATCTATCTATCTATCTATCTATCTCCCATTCAGACTTAAAAGCAATGATACTTGTGACAGAGCATCTGGGTGTGATTTATTTGTACAGTGCAGGCACAATAACAGACAGTGTAGTGATGCTGATATCCCCTCCCCCACCAGTTTATGTTTGCAGGAGTCTGAAAGTAAAGGTAGGGGATGGGGTAGGGGTTTCGGACGCGAGGGGAGTGGTTACTGGTGCGATTGCACTTATGCTAAATATGGTGGACCTGCAAATGCTATCCCCACGCATCTGGTTCTTGAAGATCCAATCATATCTGTGTCTGTTCCAATTCCCGGGACTGCTTAGACCACAATATTGGATTGTAAAGAGCGTCTTCCTGATGATCATCTTCCTAGATATGAAAATGAAACAAATGGATGGAAAGTACAGTAATAGTTTCAATTAATTTCAAGTCTTAACATGGATATGAACGCAATTAGAAAACTTTCCACTGGATGGCAGTGTTGTGCTGGTAGAAGCAGGATAGTATTCATGTAATTCTCTTATAGCTGTGTTTCAGCTGTTTAAACCGCAGTGTTCACACTGGACCTGTATCTGCAGAGGCAGACAGTGTTCTCTATCCCTCAATTTACATATTATTTATGGAACCTGGGCTAAATTACCCCTTTCACACCACAGTACGGGTTAGGCCATCCAGGGAATAACCCTGGTATCGACCAGGGTCGCAGACCCAGCTGGACCCTTTCACAGAGAAACCCGACCAGGGTCATTCCCGGGTCCTTAGCTCAGTGTGAATTATTAAATACACAAGTGTGTGATGTAAACTTTGAAGGACGTTTGTTGTTTTCTGAGATACAGAGGACAAGTATAAATGAAAAAGGTGGTTATGACTTTATAACAAAGCGTGCTCGACACGAGGAAGGCGTGTCTTGTAGTCGACCCGAGGAGGCGTGTCTTGTAGTCGACCCGAGGAGGAGTTTCTTGTACTCGACCCGAGGAGGCGTGTCTTGTACTCCACCCGAGGAGGCGTGTCTTGTACTCCTGGGTCTTATACCACCCATGTCTTCCTACCCTTATTTACGAATAGGAAGCAGCTGACGGTGTATATAGGTCCTTGTGAGTGTCTGCACATTTTTGGATTCTATTAATCCAAAATCAATCTATCATCGGATTTCTGCTGAAGCCCTGAACGCAGGGGCCGTAATGTAGAGCGCAGAGTAAGCAGGAGTCTGGATCCAGCCCTCTGTATAGAACTCGAGTTACCCCAGAACAGACAAATCAATGAATTAAAAAAGAAAAAAAAAAAAGATCTATTATTATTATATGTAGAACAAAACATGTGCAGGGCCTCTCAGAAGAAAGTCTGATTTTATTTATCATGTAGAGAGAGAAATGTAAAATCATGCACATACAATGAAAACAGGAACGTTATATATACGAAATGAACATTAATATTATTAGGTTTCTTTTGTATAAAAAAAAAGCCATTTGTGATAATAGAAAAAAATAGCTTTCAGGTAACTTTTCTCACCCTAGTTTAACAAAAAAACAAATGGAGCACGTTCCAGCTGAATACAGTCATACGATCCCCTTCAGATGGTCTTCCTGTAAGTGTTCAGACCACGAGTGGATTTAATGAAGGTGGCCAGCCAATAGGAAGGAAGCACAAGAAGATCCCTCTTGGTTGACCGGTAACTAATGCTAGTTTTCACAGACTTCATTTAATCTCCCCCCACACACAGGTAGATTTTGTCAGACTATCTGATCATTTCAAATCATAGGACCAGATTTTAAGTCACAATTCTAATGCAATCTAATCTCAGAGCATCATTCACAAACACGAGTCTGCTATATCCACGCATACAAATGACCACAACGTCAACTGTTTCCCCAACTTCTGCAAGGAAGGACCTGCCTTCAGTTTTACGAGAGCACGTCTATACATTAATACCAAGGAACATCCACTTACGCCCATAACCCTGACCCTCTCTAGGAAAGTGTGACCCCTCATAAGTCTATATAGGCTGCTATGCCTTTCCGGATTGGTAGCACCAACAGGAGGAGTACATCCCGCAATCTCATCCGAACACTCGGACACCGCTCCTCATCCACTCCTCCAAGAGAAGACTTTTTCTCCACAACTGTTAGAGGTGCCCAACCGGCCAGAGACGCCATCTTTGCTGGTCACACATGGATCCAATCCCTTTCAGATCTAAGAGCGGGCCAATCCAGCCCTTACGGGGCCCATATGTGCCGCTCAGTAGAAGACTGAAAACCTCAAGTAACCAGAGGTTCTTCAGAACGTTATCTGATCAGTATGGAATTGGGCATGCCAATCACTCTGTATATCCTCTCATGCAGCTATTTCCAGTGCATACTGCATCTTTATCAAGCCTAACTGGAAATTAAAAACTCGCTGAGCACTGACGACCACCAGTGTGTGTATGTGTGTGAGTGTGATCACACGCTAACTGACCAGACCTACAACATTTGTGCATGGCGGCTTCAGCAACTGACTTGACCTAAACGTCTTGCGTACATAATTTTGACACATAACTCATGTTCCATAAAGTTTGCGGACTATAAAAAAAAAAAAGTTATAGGTACGTATTCCTAAACATCTGGCTAATTCATGGATAAGTAGAAAGAAAGGATTTGTACGTTCGCAATTAATCATTCCAAATATTTTGCAGCATCTCCCTCTTTATAATGACAGAGGTCTGATTCCAACTGCACAGGAACATTGACATTATTTTGGGGGAAAGCAGCTTTCTGATTATATATAATATATAAAATCTATATATAACATATATAATCAGTGCAACGTGCCAACCCCACCTTGCATTATTTCAACTTCATTCAAATTTGCACAATACATAGTTAAAAACAAAACAATTAACTTCCCCCGTGATAGATGGCTTGTGTATTTCCAGCATGGCTAAGCATATGCTTATTAAGTATGGTCCTTGAACCAAAAAATTGTCCACATTCAGGGCAAGGCAAAGGTTTCTGAGGCAAGTGAATTTTCTCGTGCCGAACCAGATCAGACTTCTTAATGAAGCGTTTCCCACACTCAGAACAGGGAAATGGCTTCTCTCCTGAGTGAATTCGCCTGTGCATGAATATATTGGAGACGCTGGTGAAACATTTTCCACATTCAGGACAGGCGAAGGGCTTCTCACCCGTGTGTATTCTCTCATGTCGGATTAGATCAGGTTTCCTGGTAAAGCTTTTCCCACAGTGTGAACATGAGTAGGGCTTCTCACCTGTGTGAATTCGCTCGTGAATAACAAGATAGGAAGCGCTGGCAAAACATTTCCCACATCTGGAGCAGACATGCGGCTTCCAACCTTTGCAGATTAAACTGTGCTTGGCTAAATTTGAGCTACTTGAAAAACATTTCTTACATAGGGAACAATTATACATCTGCATTAGTTGGGGGGAAGCATAACCTAGTGTACCATTAAAATTCTCATCATAAGAACTGCCATCTTTACTGTAGTCATCCATAACTGCATAGGCTGACTGTGCTTGTTCTGGTGCTGAATACAGGTCCGATACATTTACTTCTTCCCATTCTGTCTTAATATGAGAAGTTGTAAATCCTGCTTGTGGATAATTATCTCTGTTAGTTAGACTTCTGTCCCGGCCACTAGAGGGAGCTATTTTTTTCTGCATAGTCTTGGAAGGTAAACAGATGTCATCCAGTGGAATACTTGCATCTTCCCATGCCACCAACTCCTTTTTAATATGAGATAAATCTACCTCTGTTAATTCTGTGGGATTAAAAACATTGGTGTACATCAAGTTTTTCTCCCATGCTGGGGGTATTTCTTCATCCCTGGAAGTTGTATCTGATTTCTGTCCATGGTCTATGGGTGTGTAAATATCTATACTAGTGACATTCCCTTTATCACAAAAGGTGGAGTCCTCTATAACACAAGCAGATGCATGTTCGGTATCTGTGCTGGTTGTGGGTGTATAACTTTTTGGGTGATGTAAGTTCTTATCCCTTGAGTTTGATTGGTCGGTAATAGCATCAGGTTTGTGTGCTACAGTTGTGTAAATATTGTCTTGTTCACAGACTTCAGTCTGGTTTTCGGGTTGATTCGTTTCATGGTGTACCTGGTCTGGCTGTATGGACGTAGGATTTCCTTCACCAAATGACTTGGAAGCTTCAGTGGAATATTTCATCAAGGTAGGGTCTGTAGTGGTGAAAGGGATAATCCCATCATCATCAACAGAGGTGGACGCCTCTTCAGTGTGAACTGGTTCTGTCTGAGTGCATTTTGTAGCTGTGGAAATGTCGGTGATTTGGAGATGTTCTTCACACGTGGTTAGTTCTTCTACAGCTCCTTTGACATGGTTATTGGCCGTTGAACTTTCATCTTGGCATACAGAATCGGGTAGAGACGAAGGCGATTTAAGTGGCATCGCAGTGCTTTTAGAACTTGAGATATCTAGAAAAGATTTCACTTCGTTAAAGGTGAAGAACAGGAGTCAAAAAATTATATTTATACAAAACACCATTAAGTTACTTTACAAAACTAATTTGCAGAATAATAGTTAATTTTAAAGACAGGAGCAAGGGTGCGACTCTGGTGAACGTCTGTAATGTAACCTAAGAGGGAACGCCTATTTGTTACTTTAGCCCCACCTCTCTATTGGAAGTGTAGTTCCTCTTAAGTCTGGATGGGTTGCAATGCATGCTGATTGGTTGCGTGGGCACATGCAGATTATAAACATCCGCAGTCTGTTCGAAATGCACAAATCATAAGTCTGGATTTGGTGCAATATGTGGAATATGGAATCAGAAAAATGGTATGACTTATGAAAGCTTCAAGATTACGGAGTATTCCATGGCCAATCCTTTTCACCATAACATACAAAGACATTTTTTTAAAAGGCCCAAGTGGATTGGTCCTTTGTCTTTTATTGCTTCAATATTATAACTTATTTTGTTGGTGTAAGAACTCAACAATGATGCAAAGATGGGCTCATCACCTGTGGCAGCTACTGATCTACAGTGATCTTGAAGCGTTCAAGACAATGTCCAAGATCTATGATTGGCCTAGTCATTACACCCTGCTTCACAAAGCTGATGATGGAGTAGATGATTAAACCTGATCTTACCTCTTGAATCAAGAGGGTGCAGCTTCTCCATCAGGATGTCCTTATAGAGACCCTTGTGCCCTTCTACATACTTCCACTCCTCCATGGAGAAATAAACAGTGACATCCTGACATCTTATGGGAACCTGACACACACAATGATACAGTCATCAGCCAGACACATCCCCTGGTGTCACTGTATAATGCCACATTACCAGCAGTCACACACATCCCCTGGTGTCACTGTACAATGTCCCATTCCCAGCAGTCACCTCTCCAGTGACACACATCCCCTGGTATCACTGTATAATGCCCCATTCTCAGCAGTCACCTCTCCAGTCACACACACCTGGTGTCACTGTATAATGTCCCATTCCCAGCAGTCACCTCTCCAGTCACACACATCCCCCGGTGTCACTGTATAATGTCCCCTTCCCAGCAGTCACCTCTCCAGTCACACACATCCCCCCGTGTCACTGTATAATGTCCCATTCCCAGCAGTCACCTCTCCAGTCAGAAGTTGAATGATCTTGGTGGTGAGTTCCAGTATCTTCAGGTCGGTTCTCTCATGTATCCAGGGCGAAGGTGGAGGTTCCTTGGTGGGACTCTGGGTCTCGTTCAGTTCTTCTGAGACATGGGGTCGGCTGCTTAAACTTTCTCCAGATGTTTTTACAACCTTGTAAACCTGCAGAAACATGGAACAACCACCGCTTAAGGAGCAGCCTTGCATTTGTTTTCTGTGAGGCAGGGCCATGCAGGCATTGTGGAAAGTCTGTTATGGGTTCCTGGAGTTGTGGATAGGAGAGAGTAGGCCGGTTCTCCATCCACCAGACCTGGCATTCAGTCTGGAAAAGGACTAACCGCGGAAGCATTGGGAAGGGTGCTTAATATAGACTGTGAAATGGGGCATTAGTGTGAACATAAACCCCACTAACTAATTTTACCATATCTGGACTGCTGTGTACTCTTTCTGCGACTATACAAAAAGGCCACTAACCATAAGAACATAAGATATATTGTACTTATATACAGAATATATAAAAGGCAAACATGATCTCCCTAAACTAGCACTAGTCTAATAATAAAATATAACAATTCTAATAAATGCTTATAAATATTCATATACCAAAATAAGTTAAAAAAAATAGACCGACAGAGATTGTGGGAAATTATAGAATAATAACATTTATTTATAAGTGAATGTAAAAACACATGAAAAATATTTGCAGACAAACACAGTAAAAGTGTAAAACATAGAAAGAAAGGGGAAAAAAAAGGAAAAATATAAAGAAGAATCATGCACGGGACCCAATTGTTAGTTCAGAGAATTTACTAAGCTATGGGAAAAGAAAAGTGGAGATGTTGCCCATAGCAACCAACCAGATTCTAGCTCTCACTTTCCTATTACATGCTAGAAAACATCAGCTAGAATCTGATTGGTTGCTATGGGCAACAGCTCCACTTTTTCTTTCCCTCAGCTTAGTAACTCTGGCCCCTGGTGTTAGAGGTAAAATATCAGCTGCAAAAATGGGTTAAGTGCAATGGTAATGAAGGCTCCCGACTGTACAAGGCGTTTGTAGTTGTGCGCTTAACAACCATATTGATTCGAAACACGTTTGGTATTTGAAGATGTGCTTTATGAATGGAAGCATGTGTGAGGATTGTAATGTTTCATTGTTAGACTAGCGCTGTGTTAGGGAGATCTGTGTTCGGCGGCTTAGTCAGCCTAAGGTTGCAGCATATATCATGCAGGATTTGTACATGCCCCCCCCCCCGAGACAGGACTGCCACGATTAGCGAACCTCAAAAGGGGCGGAGTCTAACTGTGCTGTAAGTCCCGCCTCTTTTTCGTGCCACGAATAGGGACAGTCCCACCGCAGGAGTAGGGGGGCTCATTCGGCATCTATTTCCACCCTCCGGAAGATCTAAGAGGGAAGAAATAGATGCTGAATGGCCCCCCCTCCCCTGCCAACCCTGGGTGCAGGATGCATGCCACAGGGCCCCCTGTTCTGAGGGGCCCCTGCACCCATTATAGATACACGCCTATGGCCGGACACAGAATTACTGACAGCCGACTTACACAAGTGCTGCGAGCAGATGTTACGCATTGGACCTCTGACCGTACGGTGCCATATGTCAGGACATGACAACATTCCGTGCAAGCGATGAAACGTGTATACGCAGTGTAACTGTACCGTATGGGCTGGGTTAGTCTGTGAGGGGAAGTTAAGGCAGGGTTCTGGACACGCAGGTCAGCAAAAGTCCGTCCGTTAGAGGGGATCGTCATGGGAGCGCATTAGTGCAGACTTTGGAAACTCTGTGCATGCGGAAAGCGCAGATCAGGTCCAATATCTGTCATTAGAATGAGAGCTGATGGAGTTGCGTGCGTATTTTTAGGTACGCAGGTGTAGTAACTTTTTTTATGTAACTTACGTAGAATATACGCACACAAGTGCTTTAGGCACGGACATGTGAATCGCACTTGGGGGCGTACGTACGGAGGTGCGGGGTTGAAATACGCACTGGAAAAGTTACGTGAAAGAGGCATTTATATGAGCCTTTGAGGGGTTGGTTGGATATAATCGCACGCAGGGAATACATAAACGCACGAATGTACACATGTATAGTTAGAGGTGCTCTATGGAGGTGTAAGTCTATGATTGCACGGCCGTGAGAGGGGAATGTCTGGGTGTTGGTGGGCGTTTCCTTGCTACGTGCGTGCGTATAGTTGCGTACTTCAGAAAAACGGATCTGTGAATACGGCCCTTGGTGAGCAGCGTGTGCAGGATGATGGGGAGTATTTTGCGATTTTGTTCCCGCCGCATTTCCTGAAAACAATTACATGCGTACAATTCATCATAATAACACACGACAAAAGGGGCACACTCATTCCTGAACCATCACCTCTGTAACATGCCAAGATCAGCGATGGCCACGTGCAAATATTCCCAGAATCCTCCTCACCTCTCTAGTCACATCCCTGTGTTATTACTAGAGATAAGAGTGATATCATGTGACTCTCCCAGAATCCTCCTCACCTCTCCAGTCACATCCCTGTATTATTACTAGAGATAAGAGTAATGCCATGTGACTCTCCCAGAATCCTCCTCACCTCTCCAGTCACATCCCTGTATTATTACTAGAGATATGAGTGATGTCACATGACACTCCCAGAATCCTCCTCACCTCTCCAGTCACATCCCTGTGTTATTACTAGAGATAAGAGCGATGTCATGTGACTCTCCCAGAATCCTCCTCACCTCTCCAGTCAGCAGGTAGATGATCTCCAGGGTGAGGTTCAATATCCTCTCAGTCATGTGATCCTTGTCCATCATGTGTTTATGTGGCAGATGTTCTGGGGTTAAACTTTAGGCCTTGTAGAAGAAGAATGGAATATTTCACAGGCTACAAAAATCTGCAAAAACAAAAATATTAAAGAGGACTGTAAATGGCAATCAATTAACTATAATTAATGCAATTATTTCTATGTAAAGACTAACGAATCAAAGCAAACACGGAAGCAGTTTTTACGTCTTGGATGAAGGATCACTAGAGGAAAAGGGGAGAAATGATCACATGCCCATAATCAGCGACTGCATTATTACCTGTGTGACCATTTATGATACCTTATATAGGGACTGTGACTCTTCAGTCAGCTCTTTTCATTGGACAATCAGAATTTTGTATTGATTTTTGTCAATCATCTATACCAGAGCTCAAACTCTCAGCAAATCCAGAGCTCCAGGAAGTCTAATGGTCTACAGTACAACGGCGACTGGGACCTCTATCTCAAATAAGTGGACCGTGGAAAGCTGATAAATAAAATCATTTAGGATTCGGTGACTGTTGCTGGAGGAACTTGCAGGTTGTTTGGATATATGGGGCTGGATTTACTAAGCTGCGATAAAGAAAAAGTGGAGATGATGTCCATAGCAACCAATCAGGTTCTAGCTAGTGAGAGCTAAAATCTGATTGGCTGCTATAGGCAACATTTCCATTTTTCCTTTACCATAGCTTAGTAAATTTAGCCCTTGGAGTCAAAGGAGCCACCATTCTTAACCAAAGAGTATATTTAATAAGAATATATGAAAAAGAATACATGAATATTAGTTAGTGTCTGCTGGTATTATATTAAAGTTCAGCTAGGATCCAGGGGCCCATATCTCCATTGTTGTTGAACTTGATAGGTCAAACAGGCACTTCTGTAGTCAGTCCACTAGGCGGGGCTGGAGAGCTGACCTTGTAATCAGACCTATATACCCCAACAACAGAGCCGTAAATCCCTGTATTATTAGGCTATAAATTAAGTTTTTAGCAAGTTAATTGGCCTTTGTTGTTATTTTCTACACATGTGCAGTATACTTAGGAGGAGTCCTTGAAAGTGTCCAGTAAAAAACATTCCTGAACTATCTACTTCTATGCTATTCTAATAACACGTGTACATAAAAGCATACAAAATGGAGGACAGTGGATAGTTTACGCAGTGATTGATTGATAAATGACCGAGGGAAGCAGCAAGGGAATGTTTTACGTGTAAAATGAGATTTGTTGCTGCATTACAGTGAAAAAAAAACAACATAGTAGTAAAGGAATTTCAAAAGGCATGTATGGAATTCACAGCATCTGTCATCATCTGTAAGATGTCTTAAATATTATACACTGCACAGCCAAAACATTAAAGCCACATGCATAATATAGTGTGGGGGGCCAAATAAATCTCTGACCCGTCATGGCATGGACTCTACAAGACGTCTGGAGGTGCCCCGGGGTATCTGGCAGCAAGACGTGGGCAGCAGATGCTTTAAGTTCTGTCAGGGAAAGGGGCGATGGGGCTCTCCGTGGGAATGAATGATGCCTAATGGAATATACACTGATCAGTCAAAGCATTAAAACCATCAGTCTAATAGTCCACCTCGTGCCACTGAAACAGCTATGACCTGCTGAGGCGTGGTCTCCACTCTGGAGGTGTCCGCTGGTAACCAAAAACATGACTGCACCAGCAGTCACTCCTGTCCTGTAAGTTGCCATTAAGGGCCTGGATGGCTCAGACTGTTCTAGCCCATCCTACAGATGCCAAGGCAACACCTTAAACTCCTTTCCATGTTCCTCAAACCGTTTCTAAAGAAGTGACCCTCATGGAGTCCCTTGCCAGGGCCATAACTAGGGGTGTGTGCGATAGGGTGGTCGCCAAGGCGACTAAAAAGGATGAACTTGGTCTGGAACAGTGTGCGATGGTCGCCAAGGCGACTAAAAAGGATGAACTTGGTCTGGAACAATGTTAAGTCAGGTGGCATGTGTCCAAGTACCAAGCACACGAATTGATGTAAAAGATATGTGATTGGTCAGAGCAGGCCACCTTCCTCCATTCCACCACGGTCCAGTTCTGATGCTCATGTGACCATTGTAGGTGCTATTGGCGGAGGACAGATGACAGAATGAACGCTCTATCAACGGTATTGGGCTACGCAGCTCCATACCCAGCGAGCTGTGATTCTCACCTTTCAATCATAGCCAGAATGCTCCTTTTCAGCAATTAGGTTAGACTTTGATCCCCATCAACGAGCCCTGAGCGACCATGATCCAGTTTGTGGTTCTCCGATTTTCCTTCTGTTGACTACTTTTGGTGGATACCACCAGCTAAGAACACCCCACAAGATCTGCTGCTCTGAGCCATCACAACATGGCCCTTGTTAAAGTTGCTTAGATCCTTACGCTTCCAATACATCAACTTCAAGAACTGACTAATCAGTGGCTGCCTAATATATCCCGCCCCTTGCGCCGGTGCCACCTTAATGAGATAATCCAGGGGTTTCAACCAGTTGTACTCAGACCACTGTCTAACTTGGTGGCGATCAGGGGCCCCCGTCCGTCTTGGTGGCGATCAGGGGAACCCGTCCATCTTGGTGGCGATCAGGGGCCCCCGTCCATCTTGGTGGCGATCAGGGGCCCCCGTCCATCTTGGTGGCGATCAGGGGCCCCCGTCCATCTTGGTGGCGATCAGGGGCCCCCGTCCATCTTGGTGGCGATCAGGTATCTGGGCAAGCTTGTCAGGAGGTAGCACCCATCCTTATACTTTAACCAGATTCAATAATCCATTCAGACCTCAAGAAACTTAATAAAGTATCTAAAGGACTAAATGAATTACGTAGAAAAAGTGCTTTGAAAACACTGCAAAATATCATTTTTGCTATTCTTTGATACTTATAGGAATTGATGGACTTTGTAACTTTTTCATTATTGTCCCTGGCTGCATATTTTTTCTTCTGTTTTTTGAACTATATGAACTTTTTTATGTGGATTTCATGCACCTTTTTCATGCACTGGACGTGTTTTTTTGTGCTTTAATAAATAACTTTTGATATTTGATTGACAAATATTTTGAGTGCGGACTTTCCTGTTATATTACAGCATTTGTATATTATCTTGCTTGTCTTGCACCTATGTCTGATTTTCATCAGCAGGTGCGTCCTCATATTTTGTAATTTTTGTATATATTATAAAATACCAGAAAAAAGCAATGATAACGAATAGTATGCATGTAAATAATTTACCACTCGTTTGGTCATTTTTCAAACTGTACAAGGAAAATTGAAGTATTCAAAATAATGAGCTGTCTATGAAACATTAGGACCTCTCCCCAAAACCCACAAACCTTCCAACAGACAAAGCTAATATGCTGCTATGTACAGTAATTTCCTATCAAACAGAGAAGATACCAGGAAACTTGTTCAAAACAATGATATATGCGGTTTGTGCAGGGAGCGAGTCTATATAACTCTCCCAAGTGTGTGTGTGTGTGTGTATGTGTATGTATGTATGTATGTATGTATGTATGTATGTATGTATGTATGTATGTGTGTGTGTATGTATGTGTATATGTATGTGTATATATATATATAACTGAGTAATGGCTAGAGTGCCAGGCCATGTCTTGTTTTTTGTAAAAATTCCCCTTTGCTT
>WWET01006148.1:10144-27837 GCA_011038615.1 Limnodynastes dumerilii
CACTATTTTCCTTCCCAGGGCCCACAGTATTCAATTATTCTTGTTACTTCAATTGATACGCAATAACATTTGCTAAATAGTAACTTAGAATAAAGCAAGAAGAAACACAATCAATGTGCAATAACATTGATCAACAGTTATCTTGAATAAAGCAGGTAATTAACCATGGACCAGATTTAGAAATTGAAATTAAGAGAGGAAAGTTACTCCTGGGCTAAACCATGGTGATTGCAGGGGAGTCATATTTCATCTGTTGCAAACAGTATTAGAGTTGAGAGGTGATGTTTCCTATCCCAAGTCTAAATAACAGTGTGATAGTAACGCTGGTCAGTATCTGTTTGCAGTAAGCAATTCAACGATATATCCCTGCATGCAAAGAATACAATTAAATTAACCCCCCCCTGCAATCAACATGGTTTTGTCCAGGAGTGACTTTAAGTTCTTATTTTAAGAAGATTCTTAAGTGTGAATCAGGTCCTTATTTTCAACCTCTGAATCTGGTCCAATATGCTTAGCTTAGGTTATTTAGCTGATATAAGGTAGGATGAAGTAAGTTCCAAAGTGCAAGCTTAAGTTTAAGGGAGCTCAACATTGCCAACTTCTCTGTCCTTCTGTGAGCACAAATGCTACGTACTGTATGACATCCAGAGCGCCCAAGACCTCCCTCCCTCCGTTTATCAAGGATGAGACCCATCATCTTTGCACTTTATTTGGCTAGAATAACACTAAGAGTTTGTGTTCTGCATATTAGCGCACGCACAGCAGTTGCAAACAAGATTTTCCTGTTAACTACGGTTTAGGTTTTGCGTAAGCGTTACAGCAAAATGTGAAATATAAAAAAAAAATCACTACATATTTAACCTGTAAAGGTCCACTCGTCACAGAGTCATTAAGCGATTCTAAAAAACATCAGAGAGTCAGGACGGGAACCACACTTAAGCACAAAAATACGCACAGACAGTTAAGGTTACCCTATGGACGCGGAAGTCAGATAAAATCCGTAAGAACAAGATGATTGTCATGGGAGTTGCCACTTTCTACTTAATTCCCTCTTAAGTCTGAATTCGGGCCGCCACCTGGTTCTTTGGGGCCCTTGGGACATCCTCGTCACCCCGCACATAAACAACGTGATCTGTGACGTCACATAGGAGGCGGGATGCTGCGGAACTACTTAACCAGTGGGCCGATGCGCATGGTAAGTATCTGCGAGCCTCATCCGCTTCGGGGCCCTGGACAGTAGTTCCGGCTCTCCCCCCCCTAATAGCGTCCCTATTATCCTGTCGCATCTTCTTGTGTTCAGTTTTTGCTTACTCGTTCTTGGATTTGTCCCCCCCGATCCCTGTCTGTATGTTGTCCTTTATAAGATGTGTTGAAATAACTCCCTTCCTTCCTGAACTTCCTCAAGGTTCCACTACTAGGTTCCTGCGGCCAAAATCTGTCCTCACCAACATACCGCCTCCAGCGACCGTCAAGTCCTGTTAGACACTGCACCCTGATAGAAGGTATCCCGGGTGTAATGCAGCACTGTATATTAAATCTGAAGATGTGGCAACTCGTGTACAATAAAATATAAAAAATGCATTAAAAAAAAAAGTAATGTTTTACATTTTTATTCCCAATCATCATTTAAAACTATTATATTACAGAATTAGACATCACTCTGTATGTCTAAGACCTTTGTAATAGTACAGAAAATAATAACAATACATATTGTCAATAAGATATTTGGGAAATATATATTTTTATATATTTATTCAGAAATCATCTATAAGATTTTGCTGTAATTTCATTAATGCCGCAAACATGTTTTCGATTTATTAATTCATCGCCATTGATGTTTTATATGTATATTTTTGTGGTTTGTTTCCCACAAACAGTACATGACAATGGCTTTTCACCTGAGTGAATTCTTTTATGTGTAACAGGGTCTGATTCAAATGTAAACCATTTGGTATATTCTGTACATTTAAAGAGCTTTCCACTTCTGTGAATTCTCTTTTGATTAGCAAGTAAAACATTTCCCACACTTAGAGTATGTCAATGGCTTCTTGCTTGCAAGAAACACGTCATGAGCAAGACCATTGGTTTGCTTCGTAAATTATTTCCCATAATTACAACGTGGCGACAGGTTTCTCATCCGAATGAGTGCTCTGATGTTTAACGAGACTTGATTTCTGGGAAAACGGTTTCCCACACTGTGGACATATAAAAGGCTGTTTACCAACGTGAGTTTTTTGATGTCTAACAAGGTCTGAATTGTGAGTAAAACTTTTCTCACACTCAGAGCATGGAAACGGTTTATTGGTTGCGTGAGTCGCTTGATGAGCGAAAAGATTCGATTTATGTGCAAAGCATTTATCACACTCTGAACACTTAAAAGGTTTCTCACCCGTATGAATCCTTTCATGCTGAACAAGATTGGATTTCTTTGTGAATAATTTCCCGCACTCGGGACAGGGAAACGTTTTCTCACCATTGTGAGTTCTTTGATGTTTGCTAAGGTCTGTTTTTTTTGTGAACGATTTATCGCAATCAGAACATGAAAATACTTTATCAACCTTCGGAGCCCTACTATATGTTGCAAAATTTGCTCTATTAGGACAATATCTTTCTTTATAAACTTCTAAGGGTACAGCTACCCCTGCAAGTACCAGTGGTACATTTACAGTAAAGGTTTGTGCTCCTGAAGCAACTGATTGGAAGCTGTGGTTTCCCGATATAGGATATGAAAAAGACTGCTCCATCAAGGCATTTCTGGTGCTATTCTCCCCTGCAAATACAAAGGAAAAAAAATAAATGAAGGGACACATTTTTACAATGAAGAGCAATAATCAACTAGGAATCTTTATTTCATGTGACTTAAAGGTAGCCAAGCAATGTAACAAAGCAATGAGAAAGGCAAGTCAGATGCTTGGTTGTATAGGGAGAGGAATCAGTAACAGAAAGAGAGAAGTAGTGATGCCCCTTTATAGATTGTTGGTACGCCCTCACCTAGAATACTGCGTTCAGTTCTGGAGGCCATATCTCCAGAAAGACAAACACATTAGAGACTGTGCAAAGAAGAGAAACTAAAATGGTCCATGGCCTTTGTAACAAATCATACCAAGAAAGGCTAGAGGAACTAAACATGTATAGCTTGGAGCAGAGAAGGGAGAGGGGGGACATGATAGCAGCTTTCAAATACATCAAGGGTTGTGACCAGCTAGAGGAGGGGGCATTTTTCAAAAGAAAAGGTGTAATAGAATACAGTATAGACATGCAGGACAGGGAGGGACAGCATAGTACATAATAATATACAGTACAGACATACAGGACAGGGATGGACAGCATAGTACATAATAATATACAGTATAGACATGCAGGACAGGGAGGGACAGCATAGTACATAATAATATACAGTACAGACATACAGGACAGGGATGGACAGCATAGTACATAATAATATACAGTATAGACATGCAGGACAGGGAGGGACAGCATAGTACATAATAATATACAGTACAGACATACAGGACAGGGAGGGACAGCATAGTACATAGTACATAATAAAATACAATCTAAATATAAAAATATCACAAAAATACAATAAAATTAAGCATTCACAGAACACAATGCACAAAATGCGAGGTGTCAAGCTTGGCAGATCAGGGAGCAGGGGATAGAGCGCAGTGAGAGGCTGTGACGGAGCCACCAGGTGGGGATGGGGTAAAAGGGTAGCAATTTAATGATTATCGCTCACCTGTGCTGATATGTGCAGGGATATTCTCCTCCATACACTGTTGATCACTGCTCACAAATCTCTGTTCTTCCTCTACAACTTCAACCTTAAAATCAATCAAATCTTCACCCTATATATCCCACAAACAATAAAAAGCAGCAAATAAATAATGTGTACATGAATAAACCACGATTTCCCTGTGTAAACTGCTTGATGAGCAAAAAATATTTTATTGTA
Organism: Limnodynastes dumerilii; assembly: GCA_011038615.1. Classification (NCBI taxonomy): domain Eukaryota; kingdom Metazoa; phylum Chordata; class Amphibia; order Anura; family Limnodynastidae; genus Limnodynastes; species Limnodynastes dumerilii. The sequence continues at coordinate 14,100 of WWET01006148.1, forward strand.
AACCATTTCTCACAACCCAAACCTTTTTTGATGTCAAATAAAAGTCAGAATTGTGAGTAAAACATGATCACATTCAGAGCGTGGAAATGGTTTCTTGCCAGTGTGAGCAAAATCATTTGATTCAAGTGGAAAACATTTTTCTCACTCTGTGTATCCGCGTATAAATTCTTTCACCAGTGTAAGTTCTTTGAGATCTATTAAGGTCTGAGTTATTACATTCAGAACATGGAAATACTATGAGCCCTATTATGTGGTTGCCGGTCTTGGCGGTCCTATTTGTAACATGATAAAGCCGCCAACTGAATGGTCGCTGTACCATGTTTGAAATATTTGCCAATGAGAAAAATTGCTATTGGGAAAAGGTGCCAATTTCTACCCGTTCCTAATACCGAAACAGCTGCGGTTAGGGTTTAAACTGCGGCGGGGCTCAGGTTAGGATTAGGGCTTATGCGGAAGGTTGGGGCTAGGCTGCAGGACAATGATAGGTTAGGCTGCAAGGCATGAAGGGTTAGGGCTGAAGGGGAAGGTTATGATTAGACTGTGGGAAAAGGAGGAGGATTAAGATTAGAGAAGGGTAAAGATTAGGGTTAGGGGAAAGCTCACATTTTTGCAGTAGAAATCTTAGCGGCTTCAGGACCGCACCGCCACGGCATTTGAAACAGGAAACTACAAGCAATTGCCGCCAGCCGCCATTTAACAGCCGTATAATGGTCTAAACAAAAAAGTCCATCGTGCCGGCAAACCACATCCCCTACTATGTGTGTGTCAGCAAAACATCCAACATTACAAAGATCAGGTGATATATCTGCCCCCCAGAAGTAATAGAGGCAGTTACAGTGGTGGTGTGAGCGCCTGAAGACTCTCGTTGGAAGTTGTGGGTCTCCATTTTACAATCTGAAGATGAAAAGGAACGTTCCCCCATGGTGTTTATGGTGCTGTTCTCCACTGCAAATTCAAAGGGGAAAAAAAAAAGAATGAATGGACACAATTTTAACAATGAGGAGTAATAACCAACTAGTGCTGAGTAACACGTCACAAACAAATCATTCTATTACATTAATAAGTGAAAATAGGTATAATCTCCAGTATGTTAGACATATGTAATAATGTAGATTATTTAGCAAATGTTACTCAGTAAAAAAATACCCAGCTGCCCAGTGACCACAGAGATATTTGAGCAGCACACAACGCTCTAATGAAGGCGGGCCGGTATTTACTAAGTGTCGCGCCATCTTCAGAGTAAGTATTCCAGCGGTCTCCCTACTGTTATTAGGGGGAGGGAGAGGGGGTTACATGTCGGGAGACCGCTGGAATAGATAGATTTTAATGGGGATTTTTTACCTAAGTAAAAAAAAATATATTAACCAGTTTTAATAAAATTTTATCAAATAAACCTATTCAATAAAAAAACAAAACACACAAAAAAATACAAAACCGAAGCTTTTAAACTTACCTGTCCAGGTGCGTGTCTGGCTCTGATACCGGATGCGCAGTGACTTTGCCTTTTGGGACTTGAAATTTTCAAAGTCCCAAAAGGCAACTACTGGGCATGTGCCGGGACAGCAGCGCAGAACGATGTCAGTGAAAGGCTCGCTGACCGTCATGGGACCTCGCCGGAGGGGTAAGTATTAATAAACACACCCCGCAGTCCTGCGAGGCACAGCGAGCCTGGTTGCTATCGTTAGCGCTAAAAGCGCTAATGATAGTAAATAGAGCCCAAAATGTAAACACTGCAAAGAAAATGATCTTATACTGTGGCATGACATACCACTATAGTATTCATTTGGCACATAGGTACACATATTTCAGAACGTATATGTACTGCATAAAATGCCTATTGTGTTGAGTAAGATTGTTTTAGAATAATTGCAGAGTGTAATTCCTTTGTAGTGAATATTACTCACCTGTGGTAAAATGTACAGGGATTTTCTCCTCCAGATCCCCGATCACAGACTTCTGTCCTTCTACCTCTAGAACTTCAACACTACTCAAATCCTCGCCCTAAATATTCCACAAACAATAAAGTATAGCAAAATGAATAATGTTTGAATTAAGGATTCAAGCCTTCCCTGTAAAAATTCTTGAGGAGCGAAAAGATTTTATTTATAAGTCATCTCCCACAATCTGAACGTGTTGGATGTCGAATAAATCTACAGTAAAACATCGATCACATTCAGAGCTTGTAAACGGATTCTAGCCGGTGCGAGTTTACTTGATGAACAAAAGACATTTGGGTCCAGATTTACTAAGCTGCGGGTTTTGAAAGAGTGGAGAATTTGCCCATAGCAACCAATCAGATTCTAGCTCACATTCTCTAGAATGCAATAGTTAAATAAGATATGGAACCTGATTGGTTGCTATGGGCAAACTCTCCACTCTTTCAAAACTCACAGCTTAGTAAATCTGGACCTTAATCTGCAAAACATTTTTCACATTCTGAATATTGAAGCGATTTCTCACCTATATGAATTCTTTGATGTAGAATAAGATTAGATATCTTTGTAAACTATTTCCCACACTCGGGAACGTGTTTTCACCAGTGTGAGTCCTTTAAGGCCTGATATTTATAGTAAAATATTTACCAAATTCAGAATAGGAAACTACTTTATCAACCCTATGAGTCCTACTATGTGACTATGTCACATAATCTGTTTGTCAGCAAAGCAACAGTCACCAATACAAAGATCAAATGTTATATCTGCCCCCGAAGTACTAGAGGTACATTTACAGTAATGCTGTGAGCTCCTGAAGAATCTTTTTGGAAGTTGTGGTTTTCTATTCCACAATCTGAAGATGAAAAGAAATCTTCCTCCGCTGTATTTCTGGTGTTTTCCACTGCAAATTCAAATGGAAAAAAATAATAATAAATATCAGACAGTCTGTTTTTGTAAACAATAAAAAATAGCCAGTTACAAATAACTCACTTTATTGCTTTAATAAGTGAGAACAGGCAGAGTACTCATATAACACTTTCACATCACCTCCCTGGCAATATCCCATCTCTTATACACCTGCAGTGTCAACCAGATCATCCCATTGTCACAGACCCTGCAATGATTCCTTTCACACTGCAGGATTCACCCGGGAAATTCCAGGACTCGAGTCTGTCCTGACAGTGTAATGGGCAGCACAAGGCTCCCGGAGATAGATTTGCTTACTGTTGCCACCAATATTAAACAAATCCCTCCAATTAGGATTTTTGTGTGCGCGACCCGGGTTGAAAAATCCAGGTCGCACTTTTGACACTGCCCCCCTACCCAGGTCGGACCTGGGAAAAACCCTTCTTTTCTCCTATCTCCATTTCATAAGACATAGGAAGAGGTTGTTCACACCTCACTACAACCAGAGTTGTTGGACCTTGCCCCAGCAATAACCCAGGTTTTTGATGGTGATATGAAAGGGGTATTAGTATGGGAGAGGCCCGGGGCAAAGCCTCAACAGGCACATGCCCACTTAGCATGCACAGAGTACCACCTGAAATGTGCACGTGTCATTTCAAGTACAATGTGCTGGTCTATAAACAGCGGTGACCTTCATTCACAGGGCCAAGGACAACTGCTATAGTATATTAGTAGTGTGCTACAGCTCTATACAGGAAGCTGCTGGGACATAGTAGGGGGAAGGGGTCTCCCCGGCCGCAACTTCTCCGCAGCAGCTTCACATACAGAGCCATGGCCCTAACGGCGGTACTGAGAACAGCTATGATTCCAGGGTTGTGTTCTAATGACAGCCAAATGTCTACTGTAATCATGTAGATTATGATGATGATTGTAATCATGTAGATTATTTAGCAAATGTTAAACACTAAAATATACCAAGATGCTCAAATCCCCCAAAAATGGTACCCCAAAACAATGGCGTGATGCACCTCTATATTAATAACATGGGGGTAAATCCAGACCTATGGGCTATTTACGCTAGAACGTGTAACGTATTTACCCTAGTGTAAGTTCTATCCCCTCGCTCGTACCGTTTTACACTGTCCAAACCCTACCTTAACTTTTCATAGCGTAACTACGGACGTATGTAATGGATTTACATACATGACGGCCAAACCCGGCCCATACTGTCCAATTTAAAGGCCTCCCTCCGCCTAAAGAGTAATTACGGGGGTCGTATTGATGCCCCTGTCCCTTCGTTCGTATTTACGCTGATGGTACGTATGTTAGGAGTTACGTGCGCAGGCGCAGTAAATGCAAATAGCCGATATGACGTCATCGGCCAGCGTACGTAGCTCAGGATCTGGCAAATGGCTCATATGTATGCAGCACTTCAGCATTCATATGTACTGGTCTAGAACGCCTCGTGTGTTCATTAGCTAGTATGTAGTCACTCACCTGTGCTGATATGTGCAGGGGTTTTATCCTCCGGACACTGTTGATCCTCAATCACAGACTTCTGTTCTTCTATCTCTGGAACTTCTACTTTTAGATCATTCAGATCTTTGCCCTAAATATTCAACAAACAATAAAAACAAAAAAAAAAACTCAGAAAATTGAATAACATTTTAATTAATGAACCAGGGCTGGATTTTGCTGAAACCTCGAATTCTATCTACCTGACACGCCTGTAGTACATCACGATCTTTCTCTTTATAGTCATTTACATACGGATGACAGGGAAGTATCTCTGGGGTGTTTTCCTTTTTTAAAGAATCTGTAGAAAACACAGAGTTATATAATAATTTAATGATGTGCAGATATTCGATAAAGAGTACTTCATAATAATACATTCATAGGCTCCTCTTACCCTCTGATGGTAGAGTCTGGCGATTATCCACTATGACGTCCCTGTAGACATTCTGTTGTCCTATATAATTACACTCCTCTGTGGATAAACAGACAGCGGCATCCTGACACCTTATAGGAACCTGACACACACAATGATAAGTCATCAGCCAGACACATCCCCCGGTGTCACTGTATAATGTCCCATTCCCAGCAGTCACCTCTCCAGTCACACACACTCCCTGGTGTCACTATATAACGTACCATTACCAGCAGTCACCTCTCCAGTCACACACAATCCCTGGTGTCACTGTATAATGTCCCATTATTCCCAACAGTCACCTCTCCAGTCACACACATCCCCTGGTGTCACTGTATAATGTCTCATTCCGAGCAATTACCTCTCCAGTCATACACATCCCCTGATGCCATTGTATAATGTCCCATTCCAAGCGGTCACCACTCCAGTCACACACATCCCCTGGTGTCACTGTATGTCCCATTCCAAGCACTCACCTCTCCAGTCACACACATCCCCTGGTGTCACTGTATAATGTCCCAGTCCCAGCACACACCTCTCCAGTCAGCAGCTGAATGATCTTTTTGGTGAGTTCCAGGATCTTCAGGTCATTGTTCCTCTTAGGCTTTGGCGAGTCAGGCTGAAGTACCATACTGGAATAATCGGTCTTATTCCACTCTCCTAAAACACCAATACTCCGATCGGGTGTTACATGTCCACCAGAATTTTTCATTACCGTGTAACCCTGTGTATCAATACAAGATTATAAAATCCAATAGAGAAAAAAAAAAAAAGGGAAGGATCTCCCTCTCCATTCATATCCATGTTTTCATAGTAGAGATAACAGAGAGATTACGTGACATTCTCAGAACCCCCTCACCTCTCCAGTCACATCCCTGTTTAATTACTACAGGTAAGTGCGATGAACCGGATGCAGAATCCTGCAAAGTTAGCGTTTTCCAAGCTGTTCATCAGATAACCCATTATTGACGATTTGTGCACGCTACAAGTTGTGCGATTGTACGGATAAACATGCAATCCTGCGCTACAAAATTTGTTTTCCTCCCAAAGACTTTTTACACAGAGGGTTTTGTGACTGAGTGGGAGGAATTTCTTAATTAGATACAATACACTAGGGGTATGTTTAAGCATGGCAGTGCTATTCAGACTTACATTTTAAATATGGAATAAGCTGAAATTTTAAGGCAAGCCCTGACGACCTGGGTGGAGGCTCAGTGTGAAAGGGTCTGACTATCTTTACCAAGGTGATCCGTGACAATTGTAAAGTTCTTCCCAGGTCCGACCCAAGTAGCCGCCAGTGTGAATGGTGAGACCCGAGGTTTTTTTTTTAAACCCGGTCTTACAGAAAGAAAACGCTTGGGGGGAATTAGGGACATGGGTCACCAAAAGCTCCTCTTTTGATGACTCGCACTTACTGCCAGGGTAGACCCTGGTTCAAAAACCCAGAAAATTGCCCAGTGTGAATGGGCCTGACCCGGGAAATTCCCACGTCCAAGCTGTGCAAAAAAGGAGACGAGTTTGGACACAGCAATAAACACTGCAATATTCTAAATTCAACAACCCGGGATATTGCTGGGGCAGCGATATGAAAGCAGTATTATTGGAAGTCTGGATCCTATTCAATGTCACTATGACACTCCCAGAATCCTCCTCACCTCTCCAGTAATATGCCTGTTTCAGTGTGATGTCATGTGACACTCCCAGAATCCTCCTCACCTCTCCAGTCAGCAGATAGATGATCTCTAGGGTAAGATTTAATATGCTCTCAGTCATGTGATCCCTGTCCTTTTCCATCGTGACAATAGAATCCGATCTTGGTTGGTGTGGTTAAGTATGAAGTACCTCTGCAAACACAAATATGAAATGATTGTCATAAGATGATGATCAAAATAAATAATTCCATGTAAAATACTGTTAGTAAAATGTTATGATTCACAGTTATTGAAGTTACTATTAATGTATTATATCCAAAGAGATAGAACTTCTTTCATTACTTAAGGATCAGTAGTTGAATATAAATATTAATCCTAATATATATAAGGACACATCACAACATTCTTTCAGATTTGCCAACACTGATCCCAAGTCTCATGGGATAAGGAACACAGTTTCCACCCGTAAAAAGCACATGGAGAGTGGGTATCAGTGCTGACACTGCAGCAATTTAACCTCCACCATGTTGTTACCTACAAGAACCACAAGAATAAATAACACAATGGGAGCAAAAATGGTAAGGGGATAAATAGCGCAATGTCCCTGAAAAACTTTCAAATACATCTATATGTGAGAATATATAACAATCTAAAATATGAATATGAAAAACACAGGAATTAATGTTTGATAGCGTCAATTAAAAAAACAGTTAATAATTGTACACAAGTCTGGAGAAGTATAATAAATACCAAATTAAAATAGAAATCAATGAATAAATGGATAAATACCACTGATGGTAGCAATTTTGCAAATATATTAAGAGTAAAGTCTTCATAGATTGCCAAGAAAAAGGTCCAATTTATAAATAAGCCAAAATGGGGAAATTCAAGTCCAAATTTATGTTAGAGTGTTGGACTTGAATTTCCCCATTTTGGACTATTTATCAATTGGACCTTTTTCTTGTGAATCTATTGAGACTTTACGCTTTATATATTTGCAAAAATGCTTTCATCAGGGGTATTTATCCATTCATTCATTCATTGACTTCTATTTTTTCTAATATAATTTGTTATTTATTATACTTCTCCAGATTTGTGTACAATTATTAACTGTTTTTTGATTGAAGAGATCATACAATAATTCCTGTGTTTTTCATATTCATGTTTTAGATTGTTATATATTCTCATATATAGACATATTTTAACGTTTTTCAGGGACACTGCGCTATTTATCCCCTCACCATTTTTGCTCCCAGAGTTTCTCCCCACATTGAATCTGTTCACCCTGAACCTTTGTAAATCCCTGGTCACGAACACCTTCTAAGGGTCAGCAGTATTATATTTAACACTAATGTTTAGATCTATGGTTTCTGTGAATATTACTTGCTGGAGAAGCAGACTGGAGAAGTAGAGCTTCATCAACAGGTTATTACCTTATAAGTTTCTGGCCTACAAGAAAAACACACATACATACATACATACATACATACATACATACATACATATATATATATATATATATATACACACACTATTATATTATCTCCCCCATTACCTCCTGTTACACTGAGGACTCTGCCCCCAGTCACAGCCCCTGCACTGACTCCTCTCTGCCCCAGCGATGGCCCCTGTTCTGGCGGTCACTGAAGAAGCAGAAATACCAATAACACCCGGATCCGCAAAAATAAACGACCAAAAAATCCCGGAAACGTAATCGGATGTCACTGTCAGCCGTAAAGCGCTCTCTAGTGGGAGGGTTTACGACAGCCGGAAGTGACTGAACACCAGGAAGTAGGTGATTTCTATGTGCCCGAGCTTTCTATGTCGTAAGGAAACTTGTCTATATTACTTTATGCCCCAGTTTTTGCTAGTTCCCCCCTATCTAAATGTCTATTTATTGCCCCTGGGACTCTCACATTGCTCAGGCTGGAGGAGATAATTATAGAAAACCCACAGCCTGTAATATACTAAATACAGAATATGCTGTTCACTCTCATAACCTATACAGATCATAGACCAACCACTGTTTATTAGCTTTCCTGCTATAATTATATAGTAAAAGTAGTAGAACTAACAGAATAAAATACCAACAGAATGAATGTTGTGTTTTATGTGTTTAGATCTGAAATTTTATCTATACACATAAAATATAACATTCATTTAAATAGATTAGTTTATGACTGCATCTAACTTTAAAAATAATGGTCATGGTGAAGTCTTAAAAATAATTGCTTGGTACAGTTTATACGGTATAACTTTATAGATATAGGTATTGTGGAATGTGAGCTGGTTGTAAACAGATCTGTCTTCTGATAAACGTTATTGAACCTGATCCAGAGATGCACGTCTGTCGATGGAAGGACAGTGGGAAACCGATCGGTGCCTGAATAGATCAGGTGCGTGCACAGAAAGTTGGGGTAGAGCTGTCCGCATCCGTGTTCTCTGCTCTGGGGAATGGGGGTGTTCCATTATATTTAGAGGAGAAAGAGAGTGGTTTAGTACTGCTGTGGGCACAGTAGCAGGTTGGATTCACTGCCCTTTCATCCAAAAATTTTACACCAACTCAGGGGTTGGTGTAAGTTATTTAATTGCGTCATTAAACTCTTCCCCCCATGAAATGAAGAAGAATTAAAAAGTGGGCAACCCTGTTTTTATTCATGAAATGGCGTTTTTTTTACAGTTTAAACACAGCCCTACACCTACACATGGCAGAAATATTTAAAGGTTAAATTTAAGCAGTCATTAATTTTAAAACACATTTCTGGTTTTAAGCAGGGTACACACTGAGGGCCCGATTCAATTGCAGGCGAAATCTTAAAAAAGATTGCGTCGGAAAAAATATGACGCCTTCGCCGGCAATTGAACGTTAAAAATTCGCATCTTCAATAATTTTTTTACCGCTGCGCTAAAACAGCAGCCAGCGGTAAAAAAAATTAACGGATAAAAAAAAAATACCTTCTTAGAACGTCGCAAATCACCTCCTGATTGCAGGAAGTACCCGGCGCTAATGACAGGTTATTGGCCAGTGTCTTAAATAACGTTCTCACAAGATTTCAGACTGGCTAATAACCTGTCATTAGCGCCGGGTACTTCCTGCTAGCAGGAGGTGATTTGTGACGTTCTAAGAAGGTAATTTTTTTTACCTAGGCACCTGAAATAACGTTCTCACGATATTTCAGACTGGCTAATAACCTGTCATTAGCGCCGGGTACTTCCTCCTAGCAGGAGGTGATTTGCGACGTAGAGAAGGTTTTTTTTTTTTTACCTAGGCACCTGGCATCCATGGGCATGCTGATGCTTGTAGTTCTACCTCTCATAGGGGCGGATTTTTAATTAACGATATCAGTAAAAAAACGGCGTATTTTTAACGCAAAAAAATAATTGAATAGGAAAAAAAAATATCGGCTTTAATTAAAAAAAAAATTGCGTTAAAAATACGCCGGCGACCGATTTTTAGCTAATTGAATCGGGCCCTGAGACTTTTCAGCAGATCATCTTTCCAATATTCCAATCAAATAACCTTTTCACCAGATATCTTATCAGTATGTTCTGTCCAAAGATCTCCTAACAGACTTAGTACATAATTTCAAAAAGATGTCTGTTCATGGTGGATTTGGCATATTAGGAGCTCCAAAATTTTAAATCAAAAGATCACAGACCTTTTCAAAAGCTTTTTGAGCATCTTTGGACAGTACACACTGGTGAGATATCTGGTGAAATGGTCTTTTGATGGTGTGATTGGAAAGATTATCTTTCAAAAAAGCCCCAGTGTGCACCCAGCCTTACAGTACATGATATTTTTTTTTTATTATTTATTTCTTATTAAGTCTAAATAGCAGCCACACATTCTGCTCTGGCATTATTTAAAAGAGTGTCCTAAGACTTTTAAGGATTTCATTAAAAAAACCCAAACACAAACATTCAAAGTTGTATAGGCAGCTGCATTGCACCTCACAGCCTTTGCCTATACGCATCTGTTTGTATGTTTCAAAAGCATGCCCTCTTCAATGCGCCTTATCCATGGTTGCAAATGTTGCAGCTCTTGCTAGGACGCGCACAGTGTAAGAAGCATGCATCAGCTGCAGGAAAACTCTGGATCAGCAAGGACATGGTAGAAGTTTCAGTCTCATTCATGGAACAACGTAGACGGCGTTGCACATGCGCAGTTATGCGAATCTTCTAAGATCCTAAATATACGCTCCTAAGTTGCGTGAAAATCATATCTCTGAATCAGCCCCCTCATGACTTGCAATTGCAAGAGCCATTGCTTATCAAGAATGATTGCACAAGTTCCAAAACCTTTAAGTAGTAAAAAAAAACTCTCCCACTCCACTTATAGGCAGCCAATGCAAATGAGAAGGGCTTCCAACTCTACACGCTATTAGTGTCACAAATGGTCACATGTGCATCAGCAACATTCTAAGCCCCACCCTGGATTGATGATTGGTGGTGGCCTGAAAATCTGTAACAATGGCCAACCTGAAAGCAGACCAATCATAGAGGCAAGAGTGCTCCCAGCTAGGGTATAAGTATCAGACTTCATTACACTCTTGTTGTTAGGAGACTGCTCACCAGGGCGGGGAATCTAACCAAAATTCTAGTGTTCACTGGAGCCAACAGAGGCAAGGATCAAGGATGGATGGGAACACAGAGGAACACTAGGAACAATGGGCCGGATCCAGAACTACGTCCGTCTTCTATAGACGGACGTAATTCACTGAACAATAGTTACTGCGCATGCAAAGTAGCTATTGTACGTAAGCTGCGTATCGTTTCGATATGTAGATTGCGTATATGCGGTCCTTTAGGCCGCATATACACAATCTACGTATCGAAACGATACGCAGATTACGTACAATAGCTACTACGCATGCGCAGTAGCTATTGTTCAGTGAATTACATCCGTCTGTGGAAGACGGACATAGTTCTGGATCTACCCCAATGTAGGAAGGGTACTCAACAGGCAGGGGGAAAAGCAGACCAAAAAGACTAGGAGGAGAGAGAGTAAGGAGCAGAGATGCCAGCAAAAACACTATAATCGTCAAGGAGCAACAGTTACTCCTGGAGGCCAGTGAATGGATGAAGCTGCCGCGCCCCCTGTCCGACAGCAGAGTGCGTCCTGGCAACTAAGCATCGGCCAGGATGCATGAGGGGAGATGGCGGCACCTGCCAGGCGTCCTGGCTGCTAGGCAACAGCCAGGACGTGCGACGCAAAACGGCGGGTCTCCTAACCCACCGAAAGAAGAAAGCTAGAGGGAGCCGCGGCGCCGGGGGCGAGTAACACGCTGCCGCGTGTAACACTTGTGCTGTCACAATTAAAATTTGTAGTTGCAGTCATGTCTGGAAAAGGCAAACAAGGTGGCAAGACACGGGATAAGGCCAAGACCTGGTCATCCCGGGCTGGCCTCCAGTTCTCAGTCGGTCATGTTCACCATCTTTTGGGAAAGGGGAACTACGCGGAGTGTGTGGGAGCCGATGCTCCGGTGTATCTGGTCACTGTGCTGGAATATCTGACGACTGAGATTCTAGAGTTTGCTGGAAACGCCGCCCAGGATAACAAGACGACCCAAATCATCCCCCACCACCTGCAGCTGACTGTGCGTAACGACGAGGAGCTGAACAAGCTGCTGGGTGGGGTGAACATTGCTCTAAGTGTGCTTCTACCGAACATCCAGGCCGTGCCGCTGCCCCAATAAAACCGAAAACCACAAGCCGGCTAGGAGCAAGTGATTTACACCACAGGAGATCCCCGTCACCACAACACAAGGGCTCTTTTCAGAGCCACCCACATCCTCCCGGGAGAGCTGATTGCAATTAGCAGTGATTGAGGCGGCCTATTCTGTTTCTGATACACTATGGACAACATTCACAGCTAAGAGGGAGTTAGACGAGGACAGATCCGCACCTAACTCACTCGTGCAGCTCCTAACCCGCCCCCCATTTTTAGGTTTCTTATGACGCATGCCATAGGGCTACCTTATTTTACCGCGCGTGGTTTCCTTCTTAAGAAGGCAACTACACATGGACAATGGGCCTGATCCAGACCTACGCTCACAGGCGATCGTACGCTGGTCGTAAGCATAAATTCGTCAGAAAAAACGCACTGACAACTTCCGGTCGTACGAAAGACCTTTTCGTAGCGGCGATTCAGGCGTCCGTATTCTTTGCGTATTTTCCGACGACGGGGCGTGTTTCTATTACGAAGTTAGTACGGACGCTGGAGTTAGGGAGTGTAGGCGGGGGGAGCCATTTAAATTGTACAGTATGGGTGTGCTTAGCCTGGTACGATCAGCGCGTCGCTACGAAAATTCGTCCTGCCGCCGGGAAAAGTTAGGGTAGGGTTCAGCAAGCGTACGGAGGTAAAGGTAAGGGGAGTGTCGTGGGAGTGAAAGTTTTTACGCTGAAGCGATAATACGCTCCACTCTCATGCGTAGGTCTGGATCAGGCCCAATTCCTCTCCACGCCTCCCCGGCTAATCTATATCCCTCCCCCCTCCCACTAATCATTTTTTAAAGACCTCACGGAGGCAATCTACATGTCTAACTAGTACGGAGTTTGCGTAAATGTACTACTGCGCATGCACAGTAGTTACATTCGGCAATTAACGCAGGGTTGCCAACTTTTTAGAGCTTCCCTCCGGGAGAACCCAGAGGGAAGCCGCGGATTTCTGCAAGGGGCGGAGATTAATGACACCATTTATGCAAATTGCATCATTAAGCCCCACCCCCTGTCAATCATTCCTGTAATTTTCAACGATTCAGGGGATGGACAGGGCTTGATGACATCATCAAGCCCCGCACATCCCTAGTAACTCTAGGGATTACGGTAATAATTGATGGCTGGAGGGGCTTGCGGGAGCTTTGCCGGCTCTCCCGGGATACCAGGAGACCTTCCCAAATTTCGGTAGTCTCCCGGATATTCTGTCCTGTGAATAGCACCACTTGTGCGCTGCCAGGAAATAACAATGGCATCAGTATTTTTTGTTAAAGTGTTGTTGAATAAATCCTTTCAGTATTATTGTAAAGACTGAATCCGCTGACTTCTTTATCGTTTAGATGAAAATAGGTGACACTGCAACTGACTGAGACCAACATGTATTTATCATTACAGTCTTGGAGTCATGTTGCTTTAGATCAGGGGTGGGGAACCTTTTTTCTGCCATGGGCCATTTGGATATTTATAAAAATCATTTGAGGGCCACACAAAATTATCATCTTAAAATTAGCCCCAGTATTCCCCATCATGTGTTTCCAGCCCCCAGTATCTCCATCATGTCTCTACAGCCCCCCAGTAGCTCCCATCATGTCTCCAACCCCCCA